>JASEVX010000004.1:90228875-90279447 GCA_031761405.1 Serripes groenlandicus
CCCAATAAAACAATAATTTATAAAACTCTAAAACCCCACAACCTACCACCCCTACCTAACCCCAATATCACATTATCCACCCCCCCTACATCCACTCCATCCCCCCCCTATATCCCTCTCCTCCCATCTCCTAAACCCCATATAAATAAATCCCCCACCATAAAACAATCTATCAACACCCCTAATCCACTTCCATCCCCCCTATATTACCTCTTAAAAAACACTCTAACTAATTTATAAAACTCTAAACACCCCCAAACCCATACCCCCAATCCCTCCCCATCACACATCTTAATTTATCAACACCCCCCCATAAATCTATACCATCCCCCCCTATATTCCATCTCTCCCAATCACCAATCAAACCCCCTTACTAACATAAATACAATAAACTTATCAAAACCCTACTAAAACCACACAACACATACCCCACCCACCACTCCAAACCACATCTACATTTATCAACCCCCTCAACACCCAACTACATCCACCCATATCCTAAAAACCCCACTTTCTCCAAGATCCTCCAGCTCAAACTCCTTACTAAAATAAAATACCATAATTATACTAATCCTCTACAACACACACCCACTACACCCCCCTACGAACCCCCCACTATCACATTTATCCAATCACCCCACTAATTCCCACTACCATCCCCCCAAATCACTTCACATATACTCCAATCCGCCAATAAAAACCTCATTATAGTAATGAAGATTATGGGTTTCTGTATCTTGTTACGGTGCTAGAATAATCAGATCCAACAACACATGTGGAACCCGATTCACCAAAAACAGCAATATACGGACAAGTTTCTACTATACTGTTCAAGATCGTCCTACCTCTTGTCAGTCCAAATCCTTTCGCGATACGGTGACACGATAATCCCACACTATCCCACATCACCACCACTAAAGCTGACCAGTACGCACACCAATTATCACACCCCATCCAATTCTCATCATGTATTACAAAGGTCGCTATTGCTAGCAAAGTATGGGTAATAGGCCGTTTTCAACAGCATGTATGCCCCAAAACCCCTCACCTGCACTCACACACACCACACACACCACACCACACACTGCTTCCTGGGTGAATCACACCAATCTACTCGATACGACTGAAAACAGTGTGGCATAAGGAGCCAATGCTCAACAATGTAATCAAATGTCGTTTCGATGCACTGTACGGATTTTAGGCCGTTTCCCCACAGCATTTATGTCCAATCACTCTCACAGTTCACAAACACAGGGACCTGGATAATCACACCCAGCTATGCGTTAAGGACCTGAAACAGTGTGGAAGATGAGCCATTGCTAATCATGATTTCAAAGGTCGTCTATCTGATTGTAATGTTGGGTGTTTAGCCGGTTTCAACATCATATATGTCCAAATCACCCGCACTGTTCACATACCCATGCGTCCTGGGTGATTCAATCCAGCTACTCAATAGTACTGAACACATTGTTTGTATTGTTGGTGTTTTAGGCCGTTTTCCACATCATTCCAGTCATACCACCCCGTCAGTTCACACACTCGTGATCCCTGGTGAATCAACCCAGCTATGCAATAGACCTGAACACAGTGTGGCAAGAGAAGCAATGCCCGCCATGCTTTAAAATGTCGTTATGTTTGCACACACTCATGTTTTCTGAGTGATTCTACCCAGCTAGGCAATAGGACTGAAAACAGTGTGGTAAGAGGTCCTTTTGATCGCGTTGTTGGGTGTTTTACGCCGTTTTCAACATCATACATGTCAAATTGCACCCACTGTTCACATGCTCATGCGTCCTGGGTGATTCAACCCAGCTATGCGTTAGGACTGAAAACAGTGTGGAAAGAGGAAGCCATTGCTAATCATGATTTCAAAGGTCGTTTTGTTTGTATTGTTAGGTGTTTAACGTCGTTTTCAACATCATATATGTCAAATCACACGCACTCTTCACATACCCATGCGTCCTGGGTGATTCAACCCAGCTACTCAATAGTACTGAACACACTGTGACAAAGGGAGCAATTGCCCGCCCTGCTTTCAGAGGTCGTTTTGTTTGTAATGTTGGGTGTTGTAGGCCGATTTCCACATCACTCAAGTCATACCACCCCGTCAGTTCACACACTCGTGATCCCTGGGTGAATCAACCCAGCTATGCAATAGACCCTGAACACATTGTGGCAAGAGAAGCAATTGCCCGCCATGCTTTAAAATGTCGTTTTATTGTATGGGTTTTGATCTTGGAAGCGAGTTGTTGCATGACTAAATAAGTGTGGAAAGTGGCATCAAATATCAGCATGTGGGAAAGGGTTAAGATCTGTTCACGGGTCTTCGCACCTCTGCAGGCCAAATCCCTTTCGGCGTTACGGTGAACGATTTTCCCATAACCCCGTTCCCACATGCATACACTCCCGATAAGTGAACTGTCGAAAACATTGTGATAAAAACAGCCATTGCTCATCATGTTTTCAAAGGTCGTTTTGCTTGCATTGTTGGGGTTTTAGGCCGTTTTCAACAGCATGTATGCCCAATACCCCTCACTGCTCACACACACACACACACACACACACACACACTGCTTCCTGGGTGAATCAACCAATCTACGCGATAAGACTGAAAACAGTGTGGCATAAGGAGCCATTGCTCATCATGTTTTCAAAGGTCGTTTCGAGTGCACTGTACGGAGTTTTAGGCCGTTTCCAACAGCATTTATGTCCAATCACTCTCACAGTTCACAAACTCATGGGACCTGGGATAATCAACCCAGCTATGCGTTAGGACTGAAAACAGTGTGGAAAGATGAGCCATTGCTAATCATGATTTCAAAGGTCGTTCTGTTTGTATTGTTGGGTGTTTTACGCCGGTTTCAACATCATATATGTCAAATCACCCGCACTGTTCACATACCCATGCGTCCTGGGTGATTCAATCCAGCTACTCAATAGTACTGAACACATTGTTTGTATTGTTGGGTGTTTTAGGCCGTTTTCCACATCATTCCAGTCATACCACCCCGTCAGTTCACACACTCGTGATCCCTGGGTGAATCAACCCAGCTATGCAATAGACCTGAACACAGTGTGGCAAGAGAAGCAATTGCCCGCCATGCTTTAAAATGTCGTTTTGTTTGCACACACTCATGTTTTCTGAGTGATTCTACCCAGCTAGGCAATAGGACTGAAAACAGTGTGGTAAGAGGTCCTTTTGATCGCGTTGTTGGGTGTTTTACGCCGTTTTCAACATCATACATGTCAAATTGCACCCACTGTTCACATGCTCATGCGTCCTGGGTGATTCAACCCAGCTATGCGTTAGGACTGAAAACAGTGTGGAAAGAGGAGCCATTGCTAATCATGATTTCAAAGGTCGTTTTGTTTGTATTGTTAGGTGTTTAACGTCGTTTTCAACATCATATATGTCAAATCACACGCACTCTTCACATACCCATGCGTCCTGGGTGATTCAACCCAGCTACTCAATAGTACTGAACACACTGTGACAAAGGGAGCAATTGCCCGCCCTGCTTTCAGAGGTCGTTTTGTTTGTAATGTTGGGTGTTGTAGGCCGATTTCCACATCACTCAAGTCATACCACCCCGTCAGTTCACACACTCGTGATCCCTGGGTGAATCAACCCAGCTATGCAATAGACCTGAACACATTGTGGCAAGAGAAGCAATTGCCCGCCATGCTTTAAAATGTCGTTTTGTTTGCATTGTATGGGTTTTGATCTTGGAAGCGAGTTGTTGCATGACTAAATAAGTGTGGAAAGTGGCATCAAATATCAGCATGTGGGAAAGGGTTAAGATCTGTTCACGGGTCTTCGCACCTCTGCAGGCCAAATCCCTTTCGGCGTTACGGTGAACGATTTTCCCATAACCCCGTTCCCACATGCATACACTCCCGATAAGTGAACTGTCGAAAACATTGTGATAAAAACAGCCATTGCTCATCATGTTTTCAAAGGTCGTTTTGCTTGCATTGTTGGGGTTTTAGGCCGTTTTCAACAGCATGTATGCCCAATACCCCTCACTGCTCACACACACACACACACACACACACACTGCTTCCTGGGTGAATCAACCAATCTACGCGATAAGACTGAAAACAGTGTGGCATAAGGAGCCATTGCTCATCATGTTTTCAAAGGTCGTTTCGAGTGCACTGTACGGAGTTTTAGGCCGTTTCCAACAGCATTTATGTCCAATCACTCTCACAGTTCACAAACTCATGGGACCTGGGATAATCAACCCAGCTATGCGTTAGGACTGAAAACAGTGTGGAAAGATGAGCCATTGCTAATCATGATTTCAAAGGTCGTTCTGTTTGTATTGTTGGGTGTTTTACGCCGGTTTCAACATCATATATGTCAAATCACCCGCACTGTTCACATACCCATGCGTCCTGGGTGATTCAATCCAGCTACTCAATAGTACTGAACACATTGTTTGTATTGTTGGGTGTTTTAGGCCGTTTTCCATCCAGTCATACCACCCCGTCAGTTCACACACTCGTGATCCCTGGGTGAATCAACCCAGCTATGCAATAGACCTGAACACAGTGTGGCAAGAGAAGCAATTGCCCGCCATGCTTTAAAATGTCGTTTTGTTTGCACACACTCATGTTTTCTGAGTGATTCTACCCAGCTAGGCAATAGGACTGAAAACAGTGTGGTAAGAGGTCCTTTTGATCGCGTTGTTGGGTGTTTTACGCCGTTTTCAACATCATACATGTCAAATTGCACCCACTGTTCACATGCTCATGCGTCCTGGGTGATTCAACCCAGCTATGCGTTAGGACTGAAAACAGTGTGGAAAGAGGAGCCATTGCTAATCATGATTTCAAAGGTCGTTTTGTTTGTATTGTTAGGTGTTTAACGTCGTTTTCAACATCATATATGTCAAATCACACGCACTCTTCACATACCCATGCGTCCTGGGTGATTCAACCCAGCTACTCAATAGTACTGAACACACTGTGACAAAGGGAGCAATTGCCCGCCCTGCTTTCAGAGGTCGTTTTGTTTGTAATGTTGGGTGTTGTAGGCCGATTTCCACATCACTCAAGTCATACCACCCCGTCAGTTCACACACTCGTGATCCC
This sequence comes from Serripes groenlandicus, assembly GCA_031761405.1. NCBI lineage: Eukaryota > Metazoa > Mollusca > Bivalvia > Cardiida > Cardiidae > Serripes > Serripes groenlandicus. Next base: position 90,233,973 of record JASEVX010000004.1, read on the forward strand.
TGGGTGAATCAACCCAGCTATGCAATAGACCTGAACACATTGTGGCAAGAGAAGCAATTGCCCGCCATGCTTTAAAATGTCGTTTTGTTTGCATTGTATGGGTTTTGATCTTGGAAGCGAGTTGTTGCATGACTAAATAAGTGTGGAAAGTGGCATCAAATATCAGCATGTGGGAAAGGGTTAAGATCTGTTCACGGGTCTTCGCACCTCTGCAGGCCAAATCCCTTTCGGCGTTACGGTGAACGATTTTCCCATAACCCCGTTCCCACATGCATACACTCCCGATAAGTGAACTGTCGAAAACATTGTGATAAAAACAGCCATTGCTCATCATGTTTTCAAAGGTCGTTTTGCTTGCATTGTTGGGGTTTTAGGCCGTTTTCAACAGCATGTATGCCCAATACCCCTCACTGCTCACACACACACACACACACACACACACACTGCTTCCTGGGTGAATCAACCAATCTACGCGATAAGACTGAAAACAGTGTGGCATAAGGAGCCATTGCTCATCATGTTTTCAAAGGTCGTTTCGAGTGCACTGTACGGAGTTTTAGGCCGTTTCCAACAGCATTTATGTCCAATCACTCTCACAGTTCACAAACTCATGGGACCTGGGATAATCAACCCAGCTATGCGTTAGGACTGAAAACAGTGTGGAAAGATGAGCCATTGCTAATCATGATTTCAAAGGTCGTTCTGTTTGTATTGTTGGGTGTTTTACGCCGGTTTCAACATCATATATGTCAAATCACCCGCACTGTTCACATACCCATGCGTCCTGGGTGATTCAATCCAGCTACTCAATAGTACTGAACACATTGTTTGTATTGTTGGGTGTTTTAGGCCGTTTTCCACATCATTCCAGTCATACCACCCCGTCAGTTCACACACTCGTGATCCCTGGGTGAATCAACCCAGCTATGCAATAGACCTGAACACAGTGTGGCAAGAGAAGCAATTGCCCGCCATGCTTTAAAATGTCGTTTTGTTTGCACACACTCATGTTTTCTGAGTGATTCTACCCAGCTAGGCAATAGGACTGAAAACAGTGTGGTAAGAGGTCCTTTTGATCGCGTTGTTGGGTGTTTTACGCCGTTTTCAACATCATACATGTCAAATTGCACCCACTGTTCACATGCTCATGCGTCCTGGGTGATTCAACCCAGCTATGCGTTAGGACTGAAAACAGTGTGGAAAGAGGAGCCATTGCTAATCATGATTTCAAAGGTCGTTTTGTTTGTATTGTTAGGTGTTTAACGTCGTTTTCAACATCATATATGTCAAATCACACGCACTCTTCACATACCCATGCGTCCTGGGTGATTCAACCCAGCTACTCAATAGTACTGAACACACTGTGACAAAGGGAGCAATTGCCCGCCCTGCTTTCAGAGGTCGTTTTGTTTGTAATGTTGGGTGTTGTAGGCCGATTTCCACATCACTCAAGTCATACCACCCCGTCAGTTCACACACTCGTGATCCCTGGGTGAATCAACCCAGCTATGCAATAGACCTGAACACATTGTGGCAAGAGAAGCAATTGCCCGCCATGCTTTAAAATGTCGTTTTGTTTGCATTGTATGGGTTTTGATCTTGGAAGCGAGTTGTTGCATGACTAAATAAGTGTGGAAAGTGGCATCAAATATCAGCATGTGGGAAAGGGTTAAGATCTGTTCACGGGTCTTCGCACCTCTGCAGGCCAAATCCCTTTCGGCGGTACGGTGAACGATTTTCCCATAACCCCGTTCCCACATGCATACACTCCCGATAAGTGAACTGTCGAAAACATTGTGATAAAAACAGCCATTTCTCATCATGTTTTCAAAGGTCGTTTTGCTTGCATTGTTGGGGTTTTAGGCCGTTTTCAACAGCATGTATGCCCAATACCCCTCACTGCTCACACACACACACACACACACACACACACACACACTGCTTCCTGGGTGAATCAACCAATCTACGCGATAAGACTGTAAACAGTGTGGCATAAGGAGCCATTGCTCATCATGTTTTCAAAGGTCGTTTCGAGTGCACTGTACGGAGTTTTAGGCCGTTTTCAACAGCATTTATGTCCAATCACTCTCACAGTTCACAAACTCATGGGACCTGGGATAATCAACCCAGCTATGCGTTAGGACTGAAAACAGTGTGGAAAGATGAGCCATTGCTAATCATGATTTCAAAGGTCGTTCTGTTTGTATTTTTGGGTGTTTTACGCCGGTTTCAACATCATATATGTCAAATCACCCGCACTGTTCACATACCCATGCGTCCTGGGTGATTCAATCCAGCTACTCAATAGTACTGAACACATTGTTTGTATTGTTGGGTGTTTTAGGCCGTTTTCCACATCATTCCAGTCATACCACCCCGTCAGTTCACACACTCGTGATCCCTGGGTGAATCAACCCAGCTATGCAATAGACCTGAACACAGTGTGGCAAGAGAAGCAATTGCCCGCCATGCTTTAAAATGTCGTTTTGTTTGCACATACTCATGTTTTCTGAGTGATTCTACCCAGCTAGGCAATAGGACTGAAAACAGTGTGGTAAGAGGTCCTTTTGATCGCGTTGTTGGGTGTTTTACGCCGTTTTCAACATCATACATGTCAAATTGCACCCACTGTTCACATGCTCATGCGTCCTGGGTGATTCAACCCAGCTATGCGTTAGGACTGAAAACAGTGTGGAAAGAGGAGCCATTGCTAATCATGATTTCAAAGGTCGTTTTGTTTGTATTGTTAGGTGTTTAACGTCGTTTTCAACATCATATATGTCAAATCACACGCACTGTTCACATACCCATGCGTCCTGGGTGATTCAACCCAGCTACTCAATAGTACTGAACACACTGTGACAAAGGGAGCAATTGCCCGCCCTGCTTTCAGAGGTCGTTTTGTTTGTATTGTTGGGTGTTTTAGGCCGATTTCCACATCACTCAAGTCATACCACCCCGTCAGTTCACACACTCGTGATCCCTGGGTGAATCAACCCAGCTATGCAATAGACCTGAACACATTGTGGCAAGAGAAGCAATTGCCCGCCATGCTTTAAAATGTCGTTTTGTTTGCATTGTATGGGTTTTGATCTTGGAAGCGAGTTGTTGCATGACTAAATAAGTGTGGAAAGTGGCATCAAATATCAGCATGTGGGAAAGGGTTAAGATCTGTTCACGGGTCTTCGCACCTCTGCAGGCCAAATCCCTTTCGGCGGTACGGTGAACGATTTTCCCATAACCCCGTTCCCACATGCATACACTCCCTATAAGTGAACTGTCGAAAACATTGTGATAAAAACAGCCATTGCTCATCATATTTTCAAAGGTCGTTTTGCTTGCATTGTTGGGGTTTTAGGCCGTTTTCAACAGCATGTATGCCCAATACCCCTCACTGCTCACACACACACACACACTGCTTCCTGGGTGAATCAACCAATCTACGCGATAAGACTGAAAACAGTGTGGCATAAGGAGCCATTGCTCATCATGTTTTCAAAGGTCGTTTCGAGTGCACTGTACGGAGTTTTAGGCCGTTTTCAACAGCATTTATGTCCAATCACTCTCACAGTTCACAAACTCATGGGACCTGGGATAATCAACCCAGCTATGCGTTAGGACTGAAAACAGTGTGGAAAGATGAGCCATTGCTAATCATGATTTCAAAGGTCGTTCTGTTTGTATTGTTGGGTGTTTTACGCCGGTTTCAACATCATATATGTCAAATCACCCGCACTGTTCACATACCCATGCGTCCTGGGTGATTCAATCCAGCTACTCAATAGTACTGAACACATTGTTTGTATTGTTGGGTGTTTTAGGCCGTTTTCCACATCATTCCAGTCATACCACCCCGTCAGTTCACACACTCGTGATCCCTGGGTGAATCAACCCAGCTATGCAATAGACCTGAACACAGTGTGGCAAGAGAAGCAATTGCCCGCCATGCTTTAAAATGTCGTTTTGTTTGCACATACTCATGTTTTCTGAGTGATTCTACCCAGCTAGGCAATAGGACTGAAAACAGTGTGGTAAGAGGTCCTTTTGATCGCGTTGTTGGGTGTTTTACGCCGTTTTCAACATCATACATGTCAAATTGCACCCACTGTTCACATGCTCATGCGTCCTGGGTGATTCAACCCAGCTATGCGTTAGGACTGAAAACAGTGTGGAAAGAGGAGCCATTGCTAATCATGATTTCAAAGGTCGTTTTGTTTGTATTGTTAGGTGTTTAACGTCGTTTTCAACATCATATATGTCAAATCACACGCACTGTTCACATACCCATGCGTCCTGGGTGATTCAACCCAGCTACTCAATAGTACTGAACACACTGTGACAAAGGGAGCAATTGCCCGCCCTGCTTTCAGAGGTCGTTTTGTTTGTATTGTTGGGTGTTTTAGGCCGATTTCCACATCACTCAAGTCATACCACCCCGTCAGTTCACACACTCGTGATCCCTGGGTGAATCAACCCAGCTATGCAATAGACCTGAACACATTGTGGCAAGAGAAGCAATTGCCCGCCATGCTTTAAAATGTCGTTTTGTTTGCATTGTATGGGTTTTGATCTTGGAAGCGAGTTGTTGCATGACTAAATAAGTGTGGAAAGTGGCATCAAATATCAGCATGTGGGAAAGGGTTAAGATCTGTTCACGGGTCTTCGCACCTCTGCAGGCCAAATCCCTTTCGGCGGTACGGTGAACGATTTTCCCATAACCCCGTTCCCACATGCATACACTCCCTATAAGTGAACTGTCGAAAACATTGTGATAAAAACAGCCATTGCTCATCATGTTTTCAAAGGTCGTTTTGCTTGCATTGTTGGGGTTTTAGGCCGTTTTCAACAGCATGTATGCCCAATACCCCTCACTGCTCACACACACACACACACTGCTTCCTGGGTGAATCAACCAATCTACGCGATAAGACTGAAAACAGTGTGGCATAAGGAGCCATTGCTCATCATGTTTTCAAAGGTCGTTTCGAGTGCACTGTACGGAGTTTTAGGCCGTTTTCAACAGCATTTATGTCCAATCACTCTCACAGTTCACAAACTCATGGGACCTGGGATAATCAACCCAGCTATGCGTTAGGACTGAAAACAGTGTGGAAAGATGAGCCATTGCTAATCATGATTTCAAAGGTCGTTCTGTTTGTATTGTTGGGTGTTTTACGCCGGTTTCAACATCATATATGTCAAATCACCCGCACTGTTCACATACCCATGCGTCCTGGGTGATTCAATCCAGCTACTCAATAGTACTGAACACATTGTTTGTATTGTTGGGTGTTTTAGGCCGTTTTCCACATCATTCCAGTCATACCACCCCGTCAGTTCACACACTCGTGATCCCTGGGTGAATCAACCCAGCTATGCAATAGACCTGAACACAGTGTGGCAAGAGAAGCAATTGCCCGCCATGCTTTAAAATGTCGTTTTGTTTGCACATACTCATGTTTTCTGAGTGATTCTACCCAGCTAGGCAATAGGACTGAAAACAGTGTGGTAAGAGGTCCTTTTGATCGCGTTGTTGGGTGTTTTACGCCGTTTTCAACATCATACATGTCAAATTGCACCCACTGTTCACATGCTCATGCGTCCTGGGTGATTCAACCCAGCTATGCGTTAGGACTGAAAACAGTGTGGAAAGAGGAGCCATTGCTAATCATGATTTCAAAGGTCGTTTTGTTTGTATTGTTAGGTGTTTAACGTCGTTTTCAACATCATATATGTCAAATCACACGCACTGTTCACATACCCATGCGTCCTGGGTGATTCAACCCAGCTACTCAATAGTACTGAACACACTGTGACAAAGGGAGCAATTGCCCGCCCTGCTTTCAGAGGTCGTTTTGTTTGTATTGTTGGGTGTTTTAGGCCGATTTCCACATCACTCAAGTCATACCACCCCGTCAGTTCACACACTCGTGATCCCTGAGTGAATCAACCCAGCTATGCAATAGACCTGAACACATTGTGGCAAGAGAAGCAATTGCCCGCCATGCTTTAAAATGTCGTTTTGTTTGCATTGTATGGGTTTTGATCTTGGAAGCGAGTTGTTGCATGACTAAATAAGTGTGGAAAGTGGCATCAAATATCAGCATGTGGGAAAGGGTTAAGATCTGTTCACGGGTCTTCGCACCTCTGCAGGCCATATCCCTTTCGGCGGTACGGTGAACGATTTTCCCATAACCCCGTTCCCACATGCATACACTCCCTATAAGTGAACTGTCGAAAACATTGTGATAAAAACAGCCATTGCTCATCATGTTTTCAAAGGTCGTTTTGCTTGCATTGTTGGGGTTTTAGGCCGTTTTCAACAGCATGTATGCCCAATACCCCTCACTGCTCACACACACACACACACTGCTTCCTGGGTGAATCAACCAATCTACGCGATAAGACTGAAAACAGTGTGGCATAAGGAGCCATTGCTCATCATGTTTTCAAAGGTCGTTTCGAGTGCACTGTACGGAGTTTTAGGCCGTTTTCAACAGCATTTATGTCCAATCACTCTCACAGTTCACAAACTCATGGGACCTGGGATAATCAACCCAGCTATGCGTTAGGACTGAAAACAGTGTGGAAAGATGAGCCATTGCTAATCATGATTTCAAAGGTCGTTCTGTTTGTATTGTTGGGTGTTTTACGCCGGTTTCAACATCATATATGTCAAATCACCCGCACTGTTCACATACCCATGCGTCCTGGGTGATTCAATCCAGCTACTCAATAGTACTGAACACATTGTTTGTATTGTTGGGTGTTTTAGGCCGTTTTCCACATCATTCCAGTCATACCACCCCGTCAGTTCACACACTCGTGATCCCTGGGTGAATCAACCCAGCTATGCAATAGACCTGAACACAGTGTGGCAAGAGAAGCAATTGCCCGCCATGCTTTAAAATGTCGTTTTGTTTGCACATACTCATGTTTTCTGAGTGATTCTACCCAGCTAGGCAATAGGACTGAAAACAGTGTGGTAAGAGGTCCTTTTGATCGCGTTGTTGGGTGTTTTACGCCGTTTTCAACATCATACATGTCAAATTGCACCCACTGTTCACATGCTCATGCGTCCTGGGTGATTCAACCCAGCTATGCGTTAGGACTGAAAACAGTGTGGAAAGAGGAGCCATTGCTAATCATGATTTCAAAGGTCGTTTTGTTTGTATTGTTAGGTGTTTAACGTCGTTTTCAACATCATATATGTCAAATCACACGCACTGTTCACATACCCATGCGTCCTGGGTGATTCAACCCAGCTACTCGATAGTACTGAACACACTGTGACAAAGGGAGCAATTGCCCGCCCTGCTTTCAGAGGTCGTTTTGTTTGTATTGTTGGGTGTTTTCGGCCGATTTCCACATCACTCAAGTCATACCACCCCGTCAGTTCACACACTCGTGATCCCTGGGTGAATCAACCCAGCTATGCAATAGACCTGAACACATTGTGGCAAGAGAAGCAATTGCCCGCCATGCTATAAAATGTCGTTTTGTTTGCATTGTATGGGTTTTGATCTTGGAAGCGAGTTGTTGCATGACTAAATAAGTGTGGAAAGTGGCATCAAATATCAGCATGTGGGAAAGGGTTAAGATCTGTTCACGGGTCTTCGCACCTCTGCAGGCCAAATCCCTTTCGGCGGTACGGTGAACGATTTTCCCATAACCCCGTTCCCACATGCATACACTCCCTATAAGTGAACTGTCGAAAACATTGTGATAAAAACAGCCATTGCTCATCATGTTTTCAAAGGTCGTTTTGCTTGCATTGTTGGGGTTTTAGGCCGTTTTCAACAGCATGTATGCCCAATACCCCTCACTGCTCACACACACACACACTGCTTCCTGGGTGAATCAACCAATCTACGCGATAAGACTGAAAACAGTGTGGCATAAGGAGCCATTGCTCATCATGTTTTCAAAGGTCGTTTCGAGTGCACTGTACGGAGTGTTAGGCCGTTTTCAACAGCATTTATGTCCAATCACTCTCACAGTTCACAAACTCATGGGACCTGGGATAATCAACCCAGCTATGCGTTAGGACTGAAAACAGTGTGGAAAGATGAGCCATTGCTAATCATGATTTCAAAGGTCGTTTTGTTTGTATTGTTGGGTGTTTTACGCCGGTTTCAACATCATATATGTCAAATCACCCGCACTGTTCACATACCCATGCGTCCTGGGTAATTCAATCCAGCTACTCAATAGTACTGAACACACTGTGACAACGGGAGCAATTGCCCGCTCTGCTTTCAGAGGTCGTTTTGTTTGTATTGTTGGGTGTTTTATGCCGTTTTCCACATCATTCCAGTCATACCACCCCGTCAGTTCACACACTCGTGATCCCTGGGTGAATCAACCCAGCTATGCAATAGACCTGAACACAGTGTGGCAAGAGAAGCAATTGCCCGCCATGCTTTAAAATGTCGTTTTCTTTGCACATACTCATGTTTTCTGAGTGATTCTACCCAGCTAGGCAATAGGACTGAAAACAGTGTGGTAAGAGGTCCTTTTGATCGCGTTGTTGGGTGTTTTACGCCGTTTTCAACATCATACATGTCAAATCGCACCCACTGTTCACATGCTCATGCGTCCTGGGTGATTCAACTCAGCTATGCGTTAGGACTGAAAACAGTGTGGAAAGAGGAGCCATTGCTAATCATGATTTCAAAGGTCGTTTTGTTTGTATTGTTAGGTGTTTAACGTCGTTTTCAACATCATATATGTCAAATCACACGCACTGTTCACATACCCATGCGTCCTGGGTGATTCAACCCAGCTACTCAATAGTACTGACACACTGTGACAAAGGGAAGCAATTGCCCGCCCTGCTTTCAGAGGTCGTTTTGTTTGTATTGTGGGTGTTTTAGGCCGATTTCCACATCATCAAGTCATACAACCCCGTCAGTTCACACACTCGTGATCCCTGGGTGATCAACCCAGCTATGCAATAGACCTGAACACAGTGTGGCAAGAGAAGCAATTGCCCGCCATGCTTTAAAATGTCGTTTTGTTTTGCACATACTCAAGTTTTCTGAGTGATTTACCAGCTAGGGGCAATAGGACTTGAAACAGTTGGATAGAGGTCCTTTTGATCGCGTTGTTGGGTGTTTTACGCCGTTTTCAACATCATACATGTCCTAAATCGCACACTCTGTCACATGCTCATGCGTCCTGGGTGATTCAACCCAGCTATGCGTTAGGGACTGAAAACAGTGTAGAAAGAGGATCCATTGCTAATCCTTGATTCACAGGTCGTTTTGTTTGTATTGTTAGGTGTTTACGTCGTTTTCACATCATATTATGTCAAATCACACGCACTGTTCACATACCCATGCGTCTGGGTGATTCAACCCAGCTACTCAAATAGTACTGAACACACTTGTTGACAAAGGGAGCAATTGCCCGCCCTGCTTTCGAGGTCGTTTTGTTTGAATTGTTGAGTGTTTTAGGCCGATTTCCACATCATTACAAGTCATACCACCCCGACAGTCACACACTCGTGATCCCTGGGGTGAATCAACCCAGCTATGCAATAGACCTGAACACATTGTGGCAGAGAAGCAATTGCCGCCATGCTTTAAAATGTCGTTTTGTTTGCATTGTATGGGTTTTGATCTTTGGAAGCGAGCTGTTGCATGACTAAATAAGTGTGGAAAGTGATCAATTATCAGCATGTGGAAAGGGTTAAGATCTGTTCACGGGTCTTCGCACCTCTGCAGGCCAAATCCCTTTCGGCGGTACGGTGAACGATTTTCCTGCGCCATAACCCCGTTCCACATGCATACACCTCCTATAAGTGAACTGTCGAAAACATTGTATAAAAACAGCCTTGCTGATCATGTTTTCAAAGGTCGTTTTGCTTGAATTGTTGGTTAAGTGGGGTCCGTTTTCAAAAGCATGTATGCCCAATACCCCTCACTGCTCACACACCCACCCACACACAACACACTGCTTCCTGGGTGAATCAACCAATCTACGCGATAAACTGAAAACAGTGTGGCATAAGGAGCCATTGCTCATCATGTTTTCAAAGGTCGTTTCGAGTGCACTGTACGGAGTTTTAGGCCGTTTTCAACAGCATTTATGTCCAATCACTCTCACAGTTCACAAACTCATGGGGACACGGATAATCAACCCAGCTATGCGTTAGGACTGAAAACAGTGTGGAAAGATGAGCCATTACTAATCATGATTTCAAAGGTCGTTTTGTTTGTATTGTTGGGTGTTTTACGCCGGTTTCAACATCATATATGTCAAATCACCCGCACTGTTCACATACCCATGCGTCCTGGTAATTCAATCCAGCTACTCAATAGTACTGAACACACTGTGACAAAGGGAGCAATTGCCCGCTCTGCTTTCAGAGGTCGTTTTGTTTGTATTGTTGGGTGTTTTAGGCCGTTTTCCACATCATTCCAGTCATACCACCCCGTCAGTTCACACACTCGTGATCCCTGGGTGAATCAACCCAGCTATGCAATAGACCTGAACACATTGTGGCAAGAGAAGCAATTGCCCGCCATGCTTTAAAATGTCGTTTTGTTTGCACATACTCATGTTTTCTGAGTGATTCTACCCAGCTAGGCAATAGGACTGAAAACAGTGTGGTAAGAGGTCCTTTTGATTGCGTTGTTGGGTGTTTTACGCCGTTTTCAACATCATACATGTCAAATCGCACCCACTGTTCACATGCTCATGCGTCCTGGGTGATTCAACACAGCTATGCGTTAGGACTGAAAACAGTGTGGAAAGAGGAGCCATTGCTAATCATGATTTCAAAGGTCGTTTTGTTTGTATTGTTAGGTGTTTAACGTCGTTTTCAACATCATATATGTCAAATCACACGCACTGTTCACATACCCATGCGTTCTGGGTGATTCAACCCAGCTACTCAATAGTACTGAACACACTGTGACAAAGGGAGCAATTGCCCGCCCTGCTTTCAGAGGTCGTTTTGTTTGTATTGTTGGGTGTTTTAGGCCGATTTCCACATCATTCAAGTCATACCACCCCGTCAGTTCACACACTCGTGATCCCTGGGTGAATCAACCCAGCTATGCAATAGACCTGAACACATTGTGGCAAGAGAAGCAATTGCCCGCCATGCTTTAAAATGTCGTTTTGTTTGCACATACTCATGTTTTCTGAGTGATTCTACCCAGCTAGGCAATAGGACTGAAAACAGTGTGGTAAGAGGAGCCAATGCTCATCATGTCTTCAAAGGTCCTTTTGGTTGCGTTGTTGGGTGTTTTACGCCGTTTTCAACATCATACATGTCAAATCGCACGCACTGTTCACATGCTCATGCGTCCTGGGTGATTCAACCCAGCTATGCGTTAGGACTGAAAACAGTGTGGAAAGAGGAGCCATTGCTAATCATGATTTCAAAGGTCGTTTTGTTTGTATTGTTGGGTGTTTAACGCCGTTTTAAACATCATATATGTCAAATCACACGCACTGTTCACATACCCATGCGTCCTGGGTGATTCAACCCAGCTACTCAATAGTACTGAACACACTGTGACAAAGGGAGCAATTGCCCGCCCTGCTTTCAGAGGTCGTTTTGTTTGTATTGTTGGGTGTTTTAGGCCGATTTCCACATCATTCAAGTCATACCACCCCGTCAGTTCACACACTCGTGATCCCTGGGTGAATCAACCCAGCTATGCAATAGACCTGAACACATTGTGGCAAGAGAAGCAATTGCCCGCCATGCTTTAAAATGTCGTTTTGTTTGCACATACTCATGTTTTCTGAGTGATTCTACCCAGCTAGGCAATAGGACTGAAAACAGTGTGGTAAGAGGAGCCAATGCTCATCATGTCTTCAAAGGTCCTTTTGGTTGCGTTGTTGGGTGTTTTACGCCGTTTTCAACATCATACATGTCAAATCGCACGCACTGTTCACATGCTCATGCGTCCTGGGTGATTCAACCCAGCTATGCGTTAGGACTGAAAACAGTGTGGAAAGAGGAGCCATTGCTAATCATGATTTCAAAGGTCGTTTTGTTTGTATTGTTGGGTGTTTAACGCCGTTTTAAACATCATATATGTCAAATCACACGCACTGTTCACATACCCATGCGTCCTGGGTGATTCAACCCAGCTACTCAATAGTACTGAACACACTGTGACAAAGGGAGCAATTGCCATTTTGTTGGTATTGTTGGGTGTTTTAGGTCGATTTCCACATCATTCAAGTCGTACCACCCCGTCAGTTCACACACTCGTGATCCCTGGGTAAATCAACCCAGCTATGCAATGGACCTGAACACAGTGTGACAAGAGAAGCAATTGCCCGCCATGCTTTAAAATGTCGTTTTGTTTGCATTGTATGGGTTTTGATCTTGGAAGCGAGTTGTTGCATGACTAAATAAGTGTGGAAAGTGGCATCAAATATCAGCATGTGGGAAAGGGTTAAGATCTGTTCACGGGTCTTCGCACCTCTGCAGGCCAAATCCCTTTCGGCGGTACGGTGAACGATTTTCCCATAACCCCGTTCCCACATGCATACACTCCCTATAAGTGAACTATCAAAAACATTGTGATAAAAACAGCCATTGCCCATCATGTTTTCAAAGGTCGTTTTGCTTGCATTGTTGGGGTTTTAGAACGTTTTCAACAGCATGTATGTCCAATCGCCGTCATAGTTGCTTATCATGTTTTCAAAGGTCGATTTGATTGCGTTGTTGGTTGTTTTAGGCCGTTTCCAACAGCATTTATGTTAAATACCCCTCACTGCTCACACACACACACATTTTCGGCCGTTTACCACATCATTCCAGTCATACCACCCAGTCAGTTCACACTCTCGTGATTCCTGAGTGAATCAACCCAGCTATGCAATAGATCTGAACACATTGTGGCAAGAGAAGCAATTGCCCGTCATGCTTTAAAATGTCGTTTTGTTTGCACATACTCATGGTTCTTTTTAGTGAATCTACCCAGCTAGGCAATAGGACTGAAAAGAGTGTGGTAAGAGGAGCCATTGCTCATCATGTTTTCAAAGGTCGTTTTGATTTCGTTGTGGGGTGTTTTACGCCGATTTCAACATCATACATGTCAAATCTCACGCACTGTTCACATACTCATGCGTCCTGGGTGATTAGACCCAGCTATACGTTTGGAATAAAAAACAGTGTGTAAAGAGGAGGATGCTAATCATCATGATTTCAAAGGTTGTTTTGTTTGTAATGTAGGGTGTTTTACGCCTTTTTTAACATCATATATGTCATAGCACACGCACTATTCACATACTCATGCGTCCTGGGTGATTCAACCCAGCTACTCAATAGTACTGAAGACACTGTGACAAAGGGAGCAATTGCCCGCCCTGCTTTCAGAGGTCGATTTGTTGATATTGTCGGGTGTTTTAGGCCGTTTTCCACATCATTCCAGTCATACCACCCCGTCAGTTCACACACTCTTGATCCCTGTGTGAATCAACCTAGCTATGCAATAGACCTGAACACATTGTGGCAAGAGAAGCAATTACCCGCCATGCTTTAAAATGTCGTTTTGTTTGCATAGAAGGTGTTTTGATCTTGGAAGCGAGTTGTTGCATGACTAAATAAGTGTGGAAAGTGGCATAACATATCTGCATTTGGGAAAGGGTTAGTATGTGTTCACTGGTCTTCGCACCACTGCAGGCCAAATCCCTTTCGACGGTACAGTGAACGATTTTTCTATAACTCCGTTCCCACATGCATACACTCCCTATAAATGAACTATCGAAAACATTGTGATAAAAACAGCCATTGCTCATCATGTTTTCAAAGTTCATTTCGCTTGCTTGCATTGTTGGGGTTTTAGGCCGTTTTCAACAGCATGTGTGCTAAATAGCCAGCACAGTTCATATACTCATGTTTTCTGACTAAATACGTGTTGAAAGAGGAGCCATTGCTCATCATGTATTTAATGGTCGTTTTGATTGCGTTGTTGGGGGTTTTATGCCGTTTTCAACAGCATTTATATCCAACCACCTTCACAGTTTACATACTTTAGCGTCATGGGTGAATCAACCCAGCTATGCAATAGAACTGAACACATTGTTACAAAAGGAGCAATTGCCCGCCATGCTTTAAATGTCGTTTTGTTTGCATTGTAGTGGTTTTGATCTTGGAAACGAATTGTTGCATGACTAAATAAGTGTGGAAAGTGGCATAAAATATCTGCATGTTGGAAAGGGTTAAAATCTGTTCACGGGTCTTCGCACCTCTGCAGGCCAAATCCTTTTCGACGGTACTGTGAACGATTTTCCTATAACCCCGTTCCCACATGCATAAACTCCCTATAAATGAACTATCGAAAACATTGTGATAAAAACAGCCATTGCTCATCATGTTTTCAAAGGTCGTTTTGCTTGCATGTTTGGGGTTTTAGGCCGTTTTCAACAGCATGTGTGTTAAATAGCCAGCACTGTTCACATACTCATGTTTTCTGACTAAATAAGTGTGATAAGAGGAGCCATTGCTCACCACGTTTTCAAAGGTCGTTTTTTCAACAACATTTATGTCCAATCACCCTCACAGTTCACTTACCCATGCGTCCTGGGTAAATCAACCCAACTCTGCGATAGGACTGAAAACAGTGTGGTAAGAGGAGCCATTGCACATCGTGCTTTCAAGGGTCGTTTTGATTGCGTTGTTGGGATCTTTTGACCGTTTACAACAGAATTTATGTTAAATAACCATCACTGCTCACACACACACATGATTCCTTGGTGAATCAACACATCTACGTGATAGGACTGAAAAAGGTGTGGTATAAGGAGCCATTGCTCATTATATTTTAAAAGGTCGTTTTGATTGCGTTGTTGAATGTTTATGCCGTTTACAACAGCATTATGTCCAATCACCCTCACGGTTCACATGTATCATGCGTCCTGGTGAATCAATCCAACTATGCAATATGACTGAAAACAGTGTGGTAAGAGGAGCCATTGCACATCGTGCTTTCAAATTCGTTTTGATTGAGTTGTTGGGTTTTGTAGGCCGTTTATAACAGCCTTTATGTTTAAATAAACCCTCATTGCTCACACACACATGCTTCCTCGTGAATCAACACATATACGCGATAGGTCTGAAGACAGTGTGGTATAAGGGGCATTGCTCATCATGTTTTCCAAGGTCAATGTGATTCCATTGTTCGGAGTTTTAAGCCGTTTTCCAAAAGCATTTATGTCCATCACTCTCACAGTTCACATACTCATGTGTCTTGGGTGAATTAACCCAGCTATGCAATAGGACTGAAAACAGTGTGGTATAGGAGCCATTGATCATTATGTTTTCAAAGGTCAATTGATTGCATTGTTGGGGTTTATGGGTTGTTTTCAACAGCATTTATGTCCTATCACCCTCACAGGTCCATTATCAATATGTTTACCTTTTTGTCAGAATGTTTTTTATATATTATATCTGACTGCAGACGCTCTAATATACAGATGCACTTATGAAATGGTCGAATATGAATACACTCATGGATAATAATTGTTCTCAAGCTTGAAACGGGCGTCCCAGGTTCGATCCCTAGTCGTGGCACGACGGTCATGGTGAAGTTCCCTTGTGGCAAGGCACATTCCTAGCCTAGAACTGGTTTGTTTGACCCAGGGATCATGATTGAGTTTACTAACGTCGTGATATACACTGAAATAATGTTGAAAACGGAGGTTCAACCCAATTAAACAACAAACAAACCAAATAAGGTAAAGGACAACGACCCGTTGTCTTACCGATTCTGATTACCGATTCTGATCTGCACATTCCTCTCTACCAGCCGTGTACCGCACCCAACCAGGCCTTACACATCTCTATCTAGGATGTTCCTGAACGTAAAGAGTGGAATTACCACCAAACGGCCAACGGATAGAGTACACCCTGTATATAAACAAAACAAAAACATTTGAGCCGTCCGCGAGAAAACCAACAGTTTCGACCCGGATCAGCCTAAGCATGCCGCGCAGGCTAACCGATATACACTGTCCGCCTCCTGTGATTTTCTCTTTCAGAATCATTACTTTATACCTCTGTCCCCTGTAAACGGAATGTGTCGGCCGGATCAGTGTGCACGGACTGTGCAGGCTGATCTGTCTCGATATTATGCAGAGGCCATAATGTTTTTGGTTTTTTTTACGGAACGGCTCAATTTTGTACAATCTTAAAGACAAGAAGACCACACATGCGTGTGCAAAGGAACTCCTGTGTCGACAACCAATATGTTATTAAGTGAAATTATGAGAGCAATACAGACAGACGGATGGCCGGGCATACATTGGACAATCGTAAAGACATGAAGACCACACATAAATATGCAAAGGAAACCAATATGTTATTAAGTGAAGTTTTGAGAGCATTTAAGACTGACGGATGGACGGGGCATACCCATAGACAATCTTAAAGACATGATGATTACAAATCCGTGTGCAAAGGAACAACCATATGTTATTAAGTGACATTTTGAGAGCAATACAGACTGACAAATGGATGGGCAATACAACGGATAGTGCTTCATTAATCCTCACACGTGATGGACTACACCAAATCACAAGGGGAATACGAACTTGTTCTTTTATAGTGTGTGTGGGTGCTTTCATAGTAGTTCAGTCTATCCTAGAGTGCCAAACCATTGCTACCATTTTAAAGTGTTTAGTATGAACCGACCGGGGATATAACCTGGTCTCCCGCTCTCAAATCGAGGCACTGTCCACTACACCACGGGCCCTAGAAGTACAGATGAACACACGATGGATAAATGTTCTAGAAGTGTGCACCGGTTTTAAGTGGCATAAGCAAAGGTGCAGAGAAGACCGGCAGCGAAGAAACAGATGGTAATTTTTTTTTTATTTCACGTGTAAAATAATAATGTCATTAATAAAATTTGTGTAATTTGTCTTAATTTAGTTCAAACGTATTTTCTCAAAAGAGAGAGAGAGAGAGAGAGGAGAGAGAGAGAGAGAGAGAGAGAGAGAGAGAGAGAGAGAGAGAGAGAGAGAGAGAGAGAGAGAGAGAGAGAGAGAGAGAGAGAAATAGAGAGAGAGAGAGAGAGAGAGAGAGCGAGAGAGAGAGGGATATAGAGAGAGAGAGAGAGGAGAGAGAGGAGAGGGAGAGAGAGAGAGAGAGAGATAGAGAGAGGAGAGAGAGAGAGAGAGAGAGAGAGAGGGGAGAAGAGAGAGAGAGAGAGAGAGATGAGAGAGAGAGAGGAGAGAGAGAGGAGAGAGAGAGAGGAGAGGAGAGAGAGAGAGAGAGTGAGAGGAGGAGAGAAGAGAGAGAGAGGAGGGAGTTGCTGTTAATTTACAGTCGTGCATTACATTTTCGAAAAAAAAAATTGTTTACAAGTGTTTTGTCTTCTATATAGATATAGTTGATGTATAACTTCAACGTAATACGTTTAACATTTATTTAGATGAATATATTACTTGGGTGTAGTCATGCTAAAATTGTATTATTCTACCCAAATGTGTAGCAGAAATTCTATACAAGCAGGATATTCTATATTCCCGTCAAATGCAGTTAGTGCAAAACAGATATATTCTTAAGTGTTAACACATCTATAATATAACGTTCAGGGGTTAGGACTAAAATGCCATTTTTTTCACCATGATGTGAAAGCCCTCTTGGCTTAGAAGTTTGAAATGTAGTAAGGCTAAGTAACTTGCATCGATGTTAGTGCCTAGATAGATGACAGTGAACGTGGTGCACGCTTCATTTTGTGGCGGGTGTGGAATATGAGGTGACATTGAAATCACTCCCGGACAAGGTGTCCTTGGTTATATTATATATGTCTCCGCTCGGACAATTGAAACCTCAATGCATGGATTTGCACAAGTCGTTCCTGGCTTCGTTTTGTGTCTGAAATGATAAAACATGTAATGAAAAACTGTGATTCCAGTTAACAATTTGATTCGAAATAACCGCTGCTATATGTTGTAAATCAATCTGCGTATATCTCGAAAATCATATAGGTTTCAAAGAATTTTAATCATTAATTCGGGCTAAAGTTAATATAAAGTCTTGCCAAGAAAAAAATATAGGTTGCTATAGGTGTATTCCGTCATGTTGCTGTTCATAAGAGAAAATTATCGATAGATTTTTGAGAAATTAAAGACTAAAAAAGAATTGCACTTAAGTGATGGGTTTTTTTGCATCGAGATATAGGCCACCTTGTTCCAATGGCCCGTATATCTTATACTAATATAGCAAAAACGATCAAAGTCATGTTTTCTTAAAGTATATTGTATGTTCTTTGATTCCCTATATTTAAATGTTGTTTTAACAACTGAAATGACTTTTGTGACATCTCAAACATTAAGGCGAACTGAATACGGTCGCCTTAAGATACTTTCGCCTTAATGTATGTTTTATTAGCACGGATGTTCGCCTTAATGTAGGATCCATACTTATATATATATATATATATATATACATTAACTATCAAGAATACATACCAAATACAATACAAGAAGAATTTTGATGCAAAGCGTCAAAGACGCCGCGCATGCTTTTGAAGCATGACTTTAAGGAAGCAGATGTAGTTCAGTACATTTAAATAACCTGTGCAAGCAGACAGGATGTAAATATTTCGAACAAGAAGGCCAAATGTCCCTTCATTTCAAACAAGAAGGCCAATATGTGCCTATATTTCTACCATAGCCTATATAAAAAGGTTACCAAGAGCAGAAAGGGTCAATATTGACGTAGGGATTAAACGTTTTACATGCTACGATGTATGTGATATTCAGCATGTGAAGTTTAGTCGTGAAAAGACAAGTTTAGTCCTGAAACAATTTGGTTTACGGTTTGCTTAACATTCACTGCAACTATAACGTGTCATACAATTTGAAGTTTCCCATTTTTTTTCTACCAATAAACTGTTTTAAATCCTCTAACTAGATCCATTAGATAAAAAAAACATAGGTGCTTAAATATTAACATATATTAAGGTGTATTGCCTCTAGTTATAAGTTAAGTGTGACACAAGCTTAGGAAGGAGAGGTGGAAGCCTATTCTTCTTCCAGTTTAGCAAAAGTATGATAGCAAAAACGGGAGTATATAAACAAAAAATACGAAGTAATTAAAAAAGAAAAGAAAGATATGTATGATTAAGATTAAGCATTATGAAAGTTATCATGTATAGTCAACATATAGCAATAATTATGAAGTCTGTTTTGTTGGTTTGTAATGTCACTTTAATCGTTTTGAACATGCCAGTAGAAAACTGAAAAATAAACAAAAGAAAATGGTCAAGTCAGTTTCCCAACAGCAAAGAGCGAAACCCAGTTGGTACGAATCGTTCATCTCGAACGAAACATGAAAAATCGGGTACGAATCCAATGAATTTTAGAAATCGGATGAAATCGTGAAAACAGCGAAGTATTCATAGCGGAAGGAAGCAGAGACAACTTAATTACTCTATGGGAAACGATGACACATTGTCGTCTATTAAATAAGAATGACCAAAACCGCCAAGCGATGACATGCTGCATTTACAAATAATAGAACGGGTCACGTTACGGCCATGCGTATTGCATAGTTGGGTTAACGTTGTTTTTATTTATTTATTGGGGTTTTACGCCGCTTTCAACATTATTTCAGTTATATCACGGCGACAGTTCACTTATTCATGATCCCTGGGTAAACAAACCAGTACTAGGCTAGAAAATGCAGTCCTCCATGGCCGTAGTGCCGCGACTGGTGATCGAACCCGGGACACCCGGTTTCGAAATCCCCGACGCTTACCACTCGACCACAGCGGATTCTTACGTTGTTTTTACAGTTTCTATAATTATACGTAGTATATTATATATATGTAGTAATTAAAATGAATCGTCATTGATTTTTTAAAGATTACCCATTTATTTAAAAATCTCGATATCGTAAATAGGCAAAAACATCAACAGAAACTTTCTTCTGAGCTTTGATGAATCGGGTCGTAAACCAAACTATAAAAAAGGCGTAGCCTAGGAAGTTATCTCAATCGATCATACGGGTAGTGTTCTACAGCAATACAGGTAACTTCAGATCATTCGTTATCCCTTTCCCGCCTGTATACACATTTTGACGCATCTGCAGCAGACGACTTTTGAAAACATTATGACAAAAGGAGAAATTGCTCACAACGAGCAAGTTCTCCTTTTGCCACAAAGTTTTCAAATTTGTTCAGTAATTTTACCTACAATAAAGAGATTTTCCAAATTCTTGAGCAGACATTTTTAAAGTCGTCCGCTGAAGATTTGTTGTATGTAGGAAAGGGTTAACTTCGTTGTCATCGGTGACTGAACATTGTATCACGTACAACTGCAACCTTTTAAACCACCCATTACTACATAAAGATAGAAGAGTCCAACACTAAAAGCGCAATGAAAAAAACATGTGATAAGAGGTCTAGATTTCAACATACTTCGATAGAGGTTAGAAAACAGAACGTATTAAGCACAGTGCGCATATTCTACATTACACAGGTGAGTGAATATTGTTTATATAGTTTATTATACCACTGAATAAATAGTACTTCGTGAAATATTTTAGATTTCTCTTGACTACTCTGCTGTATACTATATGTACATGTGCGAAAAATGCGGATACATTTGTGGTAAAGGCAAGTACTGGGTTCATATATAAATCGTGCATTTGTCATTGTCACAACATGTTTTGAATAGAGTAAACCACATAAATAAGTTTTACCTGTAAGCTTTGAGATTATATTATACTGAAAGGATAAAGAAACGCAGGGTAAACATTTGAGGTGATTTAAAGTGATGTGTTTGATGTTATATACACTATTTTATATATATAAAAACCAATCTTTAATAAACAAATTACCAAAATGTCATTAGATTTTGACCAATAATTCATTAATAATTGAAGCACATTTGACGGTACCCCCCAATATCGCAAAGTGAAATCGACTGACTCATCAGTATCTCGTATGCCCCCCTCGCGTGAGAGGCAGACCAACGTAAGGACGACGTGCTCGTAGACCAACCTCGCGCAATCGATTCCATACAGTTGTTGGATGTGGAATGATTGCGCAGGTGGGAAAGACGAATAGCCCTGTCTTGACGTCGCGACGTTACGCGCGGACGTCCCGATCGCGGTCGATCGGCAACTCTTTCGGTTTCTCTCAAACGACGGACAAGACGTTCTATGATGGAAACATTCACACCAAACTGCATAGCAACCTGTTCTTGCCTCTGACCTTACATTAGCAATGCAATAGCCTGACCCCTCTGAACTTCCGTCAGCCGTACCATGATTGCAATTGCTTCAAATTTAATTTAAAAAGCGGAAAGTGATGTGTATACCTCAAGAGTATCAATTGGTATGACAAGATGTTTTGACGATTTTGTCATCATTATTCTGCGCGTGTTTTTGGCTTTTCATCACTTTCTCCAAGTGGCACGGAGAAATACACGGTTGAGTAACTTTAGGTACGGGATTGAGTACACAGTGACCAAGATAGTCGTCTGACCGGTTTTCATAATTTTACGCCAAGCATTCAAGAAATTGTTGCATATATTGCTACCCTGCGTTTCTTTATCCTTTCAGTATATTAAACACATCGAAATTAAACGTTTACTACAACGTTAATTTTGCAGCAACACAAAGGAGCAACGAATTATACATAAACATGCATCGTACAATGCAATACAAATAAAGAAATTATTCCGTGGTCATTTTAACAAAAAAAACGTGTTTCGGGTAAAATATACAGGTCCGTGAAGTTAGGTTGACGAGTGACGAACTGTGACTTGTTTAGGTCCGTGAAGTTAGGTTGTTATTATGTCCGTGAAGTTAGGTTGACGAGTAACGAACTGTGACTTTTTTAGGTCCGTGAAGTTAGGTTGACGAGTGACGAACTTTAAATTATTTGTGAAGTTAGGTCGACGAGTGACAAATTGACGAACTGCTGTGAAGTAAGCTTGACGAACGACGAATTGACGAGTGACGAACTGCTGTTGCTGCTTCATCAATTTCGTTAATTCGTCAATGCTTCCTAAAAATCAATCTTTAATGATGAGGACCTAAAATAAGCTAAGGGCTTTCTTTTAGTCCAATCCATTTCTCCATTGTCTAATATTATTTCTTGATTTTTCTACTATGTAAAATATATTTGAGAATAAAATATGTTTAAACTAATCTAGAAGAGCTTCGTCAAGTTCGTCAACTCGTCAATTTAGATGACGAAATAAATGGTTTTCTAAAAACTTTATTTCTGTCTTTTATATACTGTGTCTGGACGTATTTAATGCAAATTAGGCCCTCTTTCAAATGTCATGACCATCAGTCATTCAGAAGAGTTTCGTCAACTCTTCAATTTGATTGACGAATTGACGAAAATGGAACTTAGGCCTTATTTCAAATCATAAGAGCTTCGTCAAGTTCGTCAAGTTGTCAATTTGATTCACGGATTGACGAAAGGAATATTTTTCTGAAAACTTTATTTCTATCTTTTAGATAATATATCTGGACGTATTGAATGCAAATTAGGCCCTATTTCAAATGTCATTAGCATCAGTCATTCAGAAGAGCTTCGTCAACTCGTCAATTTTGTTGACGAATTGATGAAAAAATTATTTTTCTAAAACCTTTATTTCTGTCTATTAGATAATATATCTGTCAAATGTCATTGCCATCAGTCTTTCAGAAGAGGTTCGTCAACTAGTTATTTTGATCGACTAATTGGTCGATTTCTCTTTTTAAATTTTTGAATTTAATTCTGTCCTTTAGATAATGTATTTGGACGTATTGAATGCAAATAAGGCCCTCCTTCAAAGTTCATGGCCATCAGTCACTCAGAAGAGCTTCGTCAAGTTAGTCAACTCGTCAAGACGTCAATTTTGTTGACTAATTGACGGAAAAAAATATTTTTCTAAAAACTTTTTATCTGTCTTTTAGATGATATATCTGGACGTATTGAATGCAAATTAGGCCCTATTTCAAAGTTCATGGCCATCAGTCATTTAGAAGAGCTTCGTCAAGTTCGTCAATTCGTTAACTCTTCAACTCTTCATACACAGGTTCTTGCTAATGGCTTTCTGCATGGGGGAGTGTATTCTGTGGCGTGTCAACGCATGAAATCACCTAAAATATACACGTACTGGTAGGCGGTCCCCAAATGCATATCTTAGATGTAAATGAGCCTTGATGTGTGTCAACGTATAAAACGCACCAAAGTAAACGTTGACAAACATCACTGCACATTCTTCTTCAGTTGAATATATACACAGGTTCTAGATGATGGCTTTCTGTATTTAGAAAATATCGGGCTCGTCCACGCATGAAATTATCACATATACACTCATACTGTTGATTGAACCACAAATGTATATATATTATATGAAAATCGGCTCGTTTATAACTATCAAAGCACAGTAATCAAAGAACTGAAAGTGATGACGGCCTGGGGGCTGCATGAAGGTTGGAGAAGTAGAGAAAATGTGAAAGGAATTAACAATTGCAGCTTATGTTTATGTATTTATTGTTAAGAAATTGAAAGATCATATCAGCTCACAAGTATACAAATTAATAAATGAAGAATCAAAGGAAATTTTGACAGCAGGTTTATGCAGATGCATTATTAAATTGCACTCCATAAGCATGGGTTACTCCTACACATTGAAAGCATTAATTCATCATGCATCAGTTATGGATTGATTGGGTCCACTTTTACGTACAGAGTGGAAAATAGTGGAGTAAGAGTTCGGAAAGATAAGAGCATTCTGAATCTCAGTAGACCATTTTTAATAGCGTGTTGGTAAGGGATTGGGAAAATGTGTATTTATGGAGCACAAGGTATGAAGCATGTGTGAAAAAATGCACCATTGTCAACTAGTCCCCATGAAACATTATAATGCTTTTACAAATGACCTAGATTGAGCATATTGGAAAGTTTTGAAAAAGGTCCAAAGTACATGAGAATCAAATAGTATGACAACGTTTCATGCTGATTGAATAGATTTAAAATTCTGCACCAATGCAATACACTGAACTGGTAATGATGTTGGGGGGAACAAAGGTTTGAAATGAAATTATTCTCTTAGCCATGCACTAGACTGGGAGGAAGTATTTGATCATAGCTATACTGAACATAGAAAAAGAAAAAAATTATTGATAACGATTAACAGCACAAAGTGAACGAATTAATACAAAAGAAGCGCATGAGAGCACATAAGCATACACTTGCAAAGAAACATAAACAATCATTTAAATAAGACAAAAGAAACCATGCTTGGAACCCCTGCCAAAAGCAACTGCTAGAACATACCCGACTGAGGCTCAAACCAAGGAACATTTGTGCCAAATTATATTGAAAGCAGATACTGCTTTCATACAAGAAGAATTTTCTATAGCACTGTAGCACTTAAAGAAAACCAGCTCCAACTCCACAGTTGTGTTTTTGGAGGATAAGCACCAGCTTGGGCAAACTTGTTAAATAAACAAAGACGGAACATTTCGACGAAATTTACAATGCACCAGTAGTTTCCGAAAAGAAATTTTGTATTACTTTTTTGCGATATTTGCCATAGCAAAAATGTTATGCATTGAATACAATCCAACTCATGGCATACAATTGAAAGGGGACCATCTAAGGAACAATATCGATATATGAATATATATCGTCAATTCGTCGCTCGTCCAGCTAGCTTTACAGCAGTTTGTCACTCGTCAATTCGTCGCTCTTTAAGTTCACTTCACAACAGTTTATCACTCGTCAATTCGTCACTCTTTAAGTTCACTTCACAGCAGTTTGTCACTCGTCAATTCATCACTCTTTAAGTTCACTTCACAGCAGTTTGTCACTCGTCAATTCGTCGCTCTTTAAGTTCACTTCACAATAGTTTGTCACTCGTTAAGCTAACTTCACAGCAGTTTGTCACTCGTCAATTCGTCACTCGTTAAGCTAACTTCACAGCAGTTTGTCACTCGTCAATTCGTCACTCGTCAAGCTAACTTCACAGCAGTTTGTCACTCGTCAATTCGTCGCTCGTCCAGCTAACTTCACAGCAGTTTGTCACTCGTCAATTCGTCGCTCGTCCAGCTAACTTCACAGCAGGTTGTCACTCGTCAATTCGTCGCTCGTCCAGCTAACTTCACAGCAGTTTGTCACTCGTCAATTCATCACTCGTAAGGCTAACTTCACAGCAGTTTGTCACTCGTCAATTCGTCGCTCGTCCAGCTAACTTCACAGCAATTTGTCACTCGTCAATTCGTCGCTCGTCCAGCTAACTTCACAGCAGTTTGTCACTCGTTAAGCTAACTTCACAGCAGTTTGTCACTCGTTAAGCTAGCTTCACAGCAGTTCGTCATTTGTCAATTCGTCGCTCTTTTAAGTTCACCTCACAGCAGTTTGTCACTCGTCAATTCGTCGCTCTTTAAGTTCACTTCACAGCAGTTCGTCACTCCGTCGCTCTTTAAGTTCACTTCACAGCAGTTCGTCACTTGTTAAGCTAACTTTACCGCAGTTTGTCACTCCTCAATTCGTCGCTCGTCCAGCTACCTTCACAGCAGTTTGTCACTCGTCAATTCGTCGCTCGTCCAGCTAACTTCACAGCAGTTTGTCACTCGTCAATTCATCAATCGTTAAGCTAACTTCACAGCAATTTGTCACTCGTCAATTCGTCGCTCGTTAAGCTAACTTCACAGCAGTTTGTCACTCGTCAATTCGTCACTCGTTAAGCTAACTTCACAGCAGTTTGTCACTCGTCAATTCGTCGCTCGTCCAGCAAACTTCACAGCAGTTTGTCACTCGTCAATTCATCACTCGTTAAGCTAACTTCACAGTAGTTTGTCACTCGTCAATTCATCACTCGTTAAGCTAACTTCACAGCAGTTCGTCACTCGTCAATTCGTCGCTCTTTAAGTTCACTTCACAGCAGTTTGTCACTCGTCAATTCGTCGCTCGTTAAGCTAACTTCACAGCAATTTGTCACTCGTCAATTCGTCGCTCGTCCAGCTAACTTCACAGCATTTGTCACTCGTCAATTCGTCACTCGTCCAGCTAACTTCACAGCAATTTGTCACTCGTCAATTCGTCACTCGTCCAGCTAACTTCACAGCAGTTCGTCACTCGTCAATTCGTCGCTCTTTAAGTTCACTTCACAGCAGTTTGTCACTCGTTAAGCTAACATCACAGCAGTTTGTCACTCGTCAATTCGTCGCTCGTTAAGCTAACTTCACAGCAATTTGTCACTCGTCAATTCGTAGCTCGTCCAGCTAACTTCAAAGCAGTTTGTCACTCGTCAATTCGTCGCTCGTCCAGCTAACTTCACAGCAGTTTGTCACTCGTCAATTCGTCGCTCGTCCAGCTAACTTCACAGCAGTTTGTCACTCGTCAATTCGTCGCTCGTCCAGCTAACTTCACAGCAGTTTGTCACTCGTCAATTCGTCGCTCGTCCAGCTAACTTCACAGCAGTTTGTCACTCGTCAATTCGTCGATCGTTAAGCTAACTTCACAGCAGTTTGTCACTCGTCAATTCGTCGCTCGTCCAGCTAACTTCACAGCAGTTTGTCACTCGTCAATTCGTCACTCGTTAAGCTAACTTCACAGACGTTTGTCACTCGTCAATTCGTCGCTCGTCCAGCTAACTTCACAGCAGTTTGTCACTCGTCAATTCGTCGCTCGTCCAGCTAACTTCACAGCAGTTTGTCACTCGTCAATTCGTCGCTCGACCAGCTAACTTCACAGCAGTGTGTCACTCGTTAAGCTAACTTCACAGCAGTGTGTCACTCGTAAAGCTAACTTCACAGCAGTTTGTCACTCGTCAATTATTCGCTCGTCCAGCAAACTTCACAGCAATTTGTCACTCGTCCAGCTAACTTTACAGCAGTTTGTCACTCGTCAATTCGTCACTCGTTAAGCTAACTTCACAGACGTTTGTCACTCGTCAATTCGTCGCTCGTCCAGCTAACTTCACAGCAGTTTGTCACTCGTCAATTCGTCGCTCGTCCAGCTAACTTCACAGCAGTTTTTCACTCGTCAATTCGTCGATCGTTAAGCTAACTTCACAGCAGTTTGTCACTCGTCAATTCGTCGCTCGTCCAGCTAACTTCACAGCAGTTTGTCACTCGTCAATTCGTCGCTCGTCCAGCTAACTTCACAGCAGTTTGTCACTCGTCAATTCGTCGCTCGTCAATTCGTCGCTCGTCCAGCTAACTTCACAGCAGTTTGTCACTCGTCAATTCGTCACTCGTTAAGCTAACTTCACAGACGTTTGTCACTCGTCAATTCGTCGCTCGTCCAGCTAACTTCACAGCAATTTGTCACTCGTCAATTCGTCGCTCGTCCAGCTAACTTCACAGCAGTTTGTCACTCGTCAATTCGTCACTCGTTAAGCTAACTTCACAGACGTTTGTCACTCGTCAATTCGTCGCTCGTCCAGCTAATTTCACAGCAATTTGTCACTCGTCAATTCGTCGCTCGACCAGCTAACTTCACAGCAGTGTGTCACTCGTTAAGCTAACTTCACAGCAGTGTGTCACTCGTTAAGCTAACTTCGCAGCAGTTTGTCACTCGTCAATTCTTCGCTCGTCCAGCAAACTTCACAGCAATTTGTCACTCGTCCAGCTAACTTTACAGCAGTTTGTCACTCGTCAATTCGTCACTCGTTAAGCTAACTTCACAGACGTTTGTCACTCGTCAATTCGTCGCTCGTCCAGCTAACTTCACAGCAGTTTGTCACTCGTCAATTCGTCGCTCGTCCAGCTAACTTCACAGCAGTTTGTCACTCGTCAATTCGTCGATCGTTAAGCTAACTTCACAGCAGTTTGTCACTCGTCAATTCGTCGCTCGTCCAGCTAACTTCACAGCAGTTTGTCACTCGTCAATTCATCAATCGTTAAGCTAACTTCACAGCAGTTTGTCACTCGTCAATTCGTCGCTCGTCCAGCTAACTTCACAGCAGTTTGTCACTCGTCAATTCGTCGCTCGTCCAGCTAACTTCACAGCAGTTTGTCACTCGTCAATTCGTCGCTCGTCAATTCGTCGCTCGTCCAGCTTACTTCACAGCAGTTTGTCACTCGTCAATTCGTCACTCGTTAAGCTAACTTCACAGAAGTTCGTCACTCGTCAATTCGTCATTCGTCAACCTAACTAGACAAAGAATTTGAAGTTCGTCACTCGTCAACCAAACTTCACGGACCTAAACAAAAGTTACAGTTCGTCACTCGTCAATTCGTAACTCGGCAACCTTACTTCACAGAAGTTCGTCACTCGTCAATTCGTCATTCGTCAACCTAACTAGACAAAGAATTTGAAGTTCGTCACTCGTCAACCAAACTTCACGGACCTAAACAAAAGTCACAGTTCGTAACTCGCCAATCTAACTTCACGAACCTAAAATCTACTATGATTCAAACATCCATACTTTGCTCGCCGAATGCTGTACACAAGCCCGCGAACACACCGACCTATTATTACTATTTTGAACGTAATGCACCGAGCTTTATTCTGTTAATAAATAACGACCTTGTTATTTTATAATTATCATAACAAAACAATAATTTAATATGTTCATGCAAATATTACTTAGACAAAGAATCCTTGTAATAACACTCAAAACGTGTATAATTATACCTCCAACGTCAAAATGGACGGACTTTGCAACAAAAACAATTTCTTTCTTATTCAAGAGGCAAAAATATTTATTTAACCCTTTTCATACGCTTTTTCAATCAATAGCAGCAGACGGCTTTTGAAAACATTGTGGCCAAAGGTGAAATTGCTCATGGTGAGTAATTTCTCCTTTGTCCACAATGTTTTCAACTTTATTTAACAATTCAGCTATCGTTTATGGATATTATTATAGGTTTTTGTCAATATGTTTCCAAAGTCGTCTGCTGCAGATTTGTTGTATGTGGGAAAGGGTTTAAACGCATTGTCCTCGATGTAAAGATGTCGTCATCTTCCAAGACACCGCAAAAGTCCTTCCGGTAGTCGTCAGATCGTTATGTCGCGATCAACTGAAAACGTGTTTGATTTAACCTTTTCCCACTTACAACAAATATGCAGCAGACGACTTTGAAAACCTATATATAAAAACAAGAAAAATCTCCAAAAATGAGAGTTTATTATAATAGAGTTGAAAACTTTGTGGCAAATGGTAAAATTGCTCAGCATGAGCAATTTCACCTTTGCCACAATGTTTTCAAAAGTCGTCCGCTGCAGAGGCGTCAAAATGCGTCTGCAAGTTGGAAAGTGTCTATATGGGTATGTTTATTATAAATTGCAGCTTTACATTAATACAAATGTACCAGCATTGAATCCATTAACATGTACTATGCTTATATGTTACGTATATGGAGGCACCCGTGTTCTATGCACCCCCGTTTGATACTATACTCATACGACTATACTTGTGTAAATAAACGCTTATGACAATTTTCAGCGAATGTCTAAAAACGAATCCCACCTGACAAGATGGCACGTGTGATAATGACAGTGATCTGCGGCTTAATGATATTCACAAATGAGGCTTCCTTCATCGAAACTGGAAACAGGCGAAACTCGAACACCAATCGTTTCGTTTCTCGTGGATCATATCGGGCGGCTGTGTTTGAACATGCTGTGACAACGCCTACGGTGATGGCTGCGAACCACGAGGAGGCGCTGTCCCAAATGATGGTCAATTTAAGAGAGTATGAAAAGCAAGCAAATATTGCCGGTCAACAGGTAATTATTGCTCGTTTACGCCACTGGCAACATAATTTAATTAATTTCAAGGCGTTTCTTTAGCGCCATGGTGGGAAGGCACTTTTAAAGTATTTTGTATGACCCAACCTTACACTGGACCCTGGCTTCCCGTTCTCGGGTGGTATTAAATGAATACTCCGCCTAGCGGTTTGAGGTAATAACATCGGTTTGGTTTAATTGCCAATATAACAATTATTTTATTATACCCCCAGATACATAGTATAGGGGGGGGGGGGGGGGGGGGGGGGCTATATAGGAGTCACGCTTGACGGTCGGTTTGTCGGTCGGTCGGTCCGTTGGTCTGTGGACATTTCTTGTGAACACTATTTCTCAGCAACCCTTGGTCAGAATTCAATATAACTTCACAAGAATGATTGATACCAAGCCTAGTTGTGCATATTGTCGGCGTGTTGCACTGGAATTATTTTTAAATGCGTTTTGGCCCCTTGAATTTCTCATAAATATTACATATATGTCCATATTTTGTGAACACTATTTCTCAGCAACCATTGGTCAGAATTATAACTTCACAAGAATGATTGATACCAAGCCTAGTTGTGCATATTGTCGGCGTGTTGCACTGGAATTATTTTTAAGTGAGTTATGGGTTCTTGAATTTCGCATACATATGTATATATTGTCATGCACCAGCTGGGGGTATTCATCACCTTCAGTGATATTTCTAGTGTTAAGGTGTATTTATATTTAAGTTAGTGTATGTGAGAAGTAATTGTGTATTGGTTTTTGTTTAGTACCCAATATTGGGTACGGATTAATTAACAGCCGATTTACCGGTGTCACGATAAACTGACTTGTAGTTTTAGTTGACCCTGTCCGATATATATACGTGTGTTGATGTATCTGCTGCTGCTGCAGACAACACTGGAACATAGTGTAGTAAAAGAATAAATTTCTCGTAACAAGCAATTTCTTCTTTTGCCGCACTGTTTTATACTTTCATTTGTAGAGATGTTCTATGGTTTTACCTGGATTATTTCAAAGTGGTCTGCTGCACATTTGTTGTATGAGGGAAAAGGTTTATCTACACAAACACAATCGGTATAAAACTGCACCAATTTAAAAAAAAAAAAAAAAACCACAATCAAACAGCGATAAAATTGAAACAGCAATACACATGTAAAAATATAAATCCTGAAATGAAATAATAAACTTGATAATACTACATTATATTTATTATTTTTTGTTTTTAATTACCATTATGTAAAGCAAAGTCTTTGATATTGTTATATTGCGTACATGTCGAACTTAGCTGTTTAACTGTTTGCTATGATAAATCATGGTTTTCAAGATCAATTTTCGAATTTGAAATATGTTACTGTTTCCAGAATGTTGACATCATTGTTTTCCCTGAAGATGGAATATATGGTTTCATACGAGATCACAAACACCTGCGCCAATACATCGAAGACATTCCTGACCCGAGAATACATTCATGGACCCCATGCGACGAACCGACCCGTTTCCCCCAGCAGCTTAGTGTCGTAGTGTTTCTAAGTTGTCTTGCAAAGAAAAACTCGCTTTATCTGGTAGCTAATTACGGTGATGCTAAGCAATGTAGCACGGCGGACCCAAATTGTCCCAACGATGGACAGTATCAATTCAACACCGATCTTGCGTTTGACCCATCTGGGCATTTAGTAGCAAAATATCACAAACAAAACCTGTATTATGAGTCGCAATTCGATGAGCCGATTACGCCTGAATATGTTTACTTTGACACGGAGTTTGGTAGATTTGGTTTGTTTACATGCTTTGATATAGTGTTCCATGATCCGATGATTCCATTGATAAACATCTACAACATTACGGACATAGCTTTTCCAACGGCGTGGATGGACGTGATGCCGTATTATTCCGCTATTGGTTATCATTCATCGGTGGCAGTAGCATACAGAGTTAATCTTCTATCTGCTAATATTCACCAGCCTTTGTTTCGTTTCCATGGTAGCGGGATTTACACACCTGGTGGCGCAAATGCCTTTTATTATGATAGGTTATCACCTTTTGGTAAATTACTTATTAGCGATGTTGCTATAGTACAACGAAATGGCCACGTTTCGAACGACAATGATAAGCAAGAAACTGTATCCTTTCGTTTAAAAAATCAGGATAACCTTATTCAAAACATTCGAAATAACACGTTACGACCCAAAATTACACCTTCAAATTTAGACAATGGAAAAACAGTACATAAATCATTGATGGCAGTGATATTCAAGGATTGGTATCACATCGTGCTTTTAAATGAGTCGTCTGCAAGTTTGAAGATATGCCAAAGAGGTATTTGTTGCTTCATAGAATACGAAACCGATGAACTTCGTGGCTTATATGCTTTTGGAGTATTTAATGGTAAACACAAAGAGGATGGTGTGTACTATTTACAAGTTTGCATCTTGTTCGCATGCGCCTCAAATGATGTCAACACATGCGGCCAATCAACTATCATTGCCGATACTAAATTCAAATCAGTGCGCATGTCCGGAACGTTTGAAACACCTTATATAACACCACAGATTATTCTTAGCAATAACAATTCTTTACTAGTTCCACGAAAGGGAAGGATGCTTTACGCTAACCAGTTGCTTTTCGGTAATGACGATTCATATCCCCTTTTAGAAGCATGTTTATTTGGAAGGTATTATGACAGGGATTAGAACCAACATATGTAAAGAAAACCTCTCCACCGCAACTCCGCTTAGTCTGATTAGTTATCAGAATCTACACAAGTTGACAGAATCATCTAACACACTTATGTACGTAATATGTGAGCAGTGTAGAACTTGATCAGACTGTACAGATGCATAGGCTGATATATACTATCTAGATATATACTGGTCTTAAAAGCAAAAATTACTATTTTGCTAAAATATTGTTGCCTGGATATTTTGACTAATTTCAAATATATTGTATTATTGTGTCAATACACGGCTATTTTTTAATGGATTATGTACTGTAATGTAGTGTAATTATAGAGATCAATTGCTCTGATTGAGCATAATAAGCTTTTTAGTTTCTAAAGACCCATTTTGATAGCGTACACTTTATCATCTACAAGCATCTGACAGAACCCGGACCGGGATTTGAACCCCAGACCGCTGGATGGACAGTCTCACATTTCATGGCACTTGACAAAATCCCAAAATTGACAAAATCCCGTTTAAAGTAAATTCATGTATCAGATATTGTTATTAAAATTAATCATTTGAACATTTGGATACACTCAGTGTGTTTGCGAGAGTACTTATTTGTCTTTCTGTATATCATTGCGATATAAAACTGATAATGACACATGTGTGTGTATTCAAAGTCCATTGAACATATTCCGAGAAAAAAACCGCCTTAGTGTGTTTGCAGCAAGTATCGACCCATATCAACATCTACGTCGCCAGAAGGGACTCAATTGCCTTCGTGGATAATTCATAGCCACGGAATCCAACCTGGCTAAGTGATTAGCGTCGGGGATTTTGAACCGGGCATTCTGGTTCGATCCCTATTCGCGGCGATCATTGGCACGGCATATTTCTTAGCCTAGTACTGATTCGTTCACCTAGGGATCACGAATGAGTGAACTGACGCCGTGACATAAATGAAATATTGTTGAAAACGACATAAAACCCAAATAGACAAAAACAAATCATTCATAGCCTCTGAGACTTGAATTGGTCAATTGACCATTCGCATACCAAAAGTACACATCGACAATATATATATTCTTATTCTGATTGTTGTTGTCACTGTAATCTGTGTTGTTATCTTAATTTTGTTCAATAGCCACTGAGAAATACAACAGCCCATCCTTCTAGCGAAACAAAGTTGCTTCACACGAAAAGAAACTGAACCATACTGTCTTTTCGCAAAAAAATGTTTTGGTTTTAGAGTCTGTTTATCGCAGGCCTGTTGTCTTCAATATTAACCACAGCAATTCAATTATTACTACTACT
Source organism: Serripes groenlandicus (assembly GCA_031761405.1). Classification (NCBI taxonomy): domain Eukaryota; kingdom Metazoa; phylum Mollusca; class Bivalvia; order Cardiida; family Cardiidae; genus Serripes; species Serripes groenlandicus. The sequence goes on from JASEVX010000004.1 coordinate 90,267,628, forward strand.
ATACTGCTGCTGCTACTACTGCAAATAATAATACGTTTAATACTTATTATTGAAATACAGTGGTGCAGAGGTAGAGCGACGGCCTCTCGTATCAAAGGTCCATGGTTCGAGTCCCGTGATGACCGGTTCGTGACTTTTGGATCTTTCCACACAAATGACGCGAGTACTGGTTAAGGTAGAACGCGCCTCTAAAAATATATTAGAATTTCCTCACGAAATTTTGCATCACCATAATACAGCATATGCCCAATAAGATTCTGTTCTTACTTTTTTCGTATCTAAAACAATTTTTAAACTACGAGACCTCAAAGTATACCACTGACGTCACTTTTTAGACGTCTCTCAAATGTCCTTCGTTAAAACAACAACAGCTGATAGTTTGGTCAGTTTGAGGTTGATAGCTGCGAAATTATATCACAATTTGCATCTTAAGAATACCTTCACGTACATGTAATTTTCTTCTTTGTGACGTACGTTGAAAAATAATAACGCGTCTATAACGTCACTTTTCAGGAGCGAAATGCCGTCAAGTTACGCGTAAACAAAGGCGCCTTTCTTTCATTAAAAAAAAAATTGTACATTTAATTTTTGATTTTGTTAAATCTTTTTATTTATAATCTTATTACAAATGGTTTGATATCAAGAAAAATATACCTTACCGAGTTCGTTTTTGCACAATATCAGTTTATCTCACCCCTTTACCTATTCAGTTATGACGTTAAAAAGGTGTATTTTAGGTATACATTATGTGTAAGCTGATACAATGGTCCTTGTTGCAGTTATGTTATTCAGTCGGCAGTAAAATTTAATAATATATTATATGAGATGTAAAATAAATACTACTACTAGATCTACTTCTGCTACTTCTCATTAAATTTAAACGAGAATTTTAATATTTCGATTTTATTTTTAACACTGCCATCGTACAACAAATCCGCAGCAGAATACTTTTGAAAAATGTATGGAAAATTTAAAAAATCTCCATAAATATAAAAATGAGTATCGAAAAGAGTTGTGGTAAAAAAAGGTGAAAACTGCTTATTATGAAAAATTGCTCCTTTTGTCAGAATGTTTTAAATAGTCGTCTGCTTCGGTCGCGTCGGACTGCAAGTGAAAAAGTGAAAACGTAGTCCTTTAGTGCGCTCAGGTTGACACTAAGCTTGCACGAAAAGCCACTTTGTACTAGCGAATCGGCTTTTCACAATAATACAACGAATTGAACTCGTCTTTCACTTGGTTTTCACGGGAATACACTGAACCTTACTGGGTTTCCGCGGTAATATACTAAACCATACTAGGTGTTCACGGAAATACACTAAACCATACTGGGTTTTCTAGAAGATTCACTGAACCATACTGGGTTTACACAGAAATAAACTGAACCATTCTAGGTTTACGCGGAAATATATATATATACCGAGCCATACTTGGTTTTCACGGTTATACACTGAACCCTACTGGGTTTTAACAGACATACACTGAACCATACTGGGTGTTCACGGGAATACACTGAACCGTATTGAGTTTACGCGAAAATACACTTAACTGTACTCGGTTTTCGCGAAAATACACTTAACTGTACTCGGTTTTCACGAAAATACACTTAACTGTACTCGGTTTTCGCGAAAATACACTGAACTGTACTCGGTTTTCACGAAAATACACTGAACTGTACTCGGTTTTCGCGAAAATACACTTAACTGTACTCGGTTTTCACGAAAATACACTTAACTGTACTCGGTTTTCGCGAAAATACACTGAATTATACTCGGTTTTCACGCAAATACTCTTTACTGTACTCGGTTTTCACGGGAAAATACTCAACTGTACTCGGTTTTCACGGAAATACACTGAACTGTTCTAGGTTTTCGCAAAAATACACTGAACTGTACTCGGTTTTCACGTAAATACACTTAACTGTACTCGGTTTTCACGGAAATACACTGAACTGTACTTGTTTTTTCACGGAAATACACTGAATTGTTCTAGGTTTCGTGAAAATACACTGAACTGTACTCGGTTTTCACACAAATACACTTAACTGTACTCGTGTTCACGGTAATACACATAACTGTACTAGGTTTTCACGGAAATACACAAAACCTAACTTTGTTTTTGAATCAAAGCGTATTGAACGAGAGCTGAAATGAGATCTTGAAACTTGTTGTTATTTTAAGTCGTCTGTTGTAAGTTGTTAAGAGAGCTGTTTGTTACAGATAACATGTATTGATGCAAAGTTGAGAACGAAATAATTGCTATTTGTTACCGATAACGTCTCATACCAAAATGCTTGTTTGTAACCCTTTCCCACAAACAACAAATCTGCATCGAAATATGGTAAATTTCTATAATTGAAAGTATAGTTATTGAACAGTTTTGATGAGCAATTTTACTTTACCACAATGTTTTCAAGAAACGTCTGCTGCAGCAGCTTCAGAATGTGTCTGTATGTGGGAAAGGGTTAAATGTCGTCCGCTGCAGAGTTTACAGGTGTCAGGATAAGATCATGCAGATAGAAAACGATTCCACATTGTTCAATAGTGTATTCTGGCCTCACCTCTTGCTGAAGGACCAAGAGTAATTACTTTCAAGGAAAGACTAACCTAAAGTATTACAATATACTAGAAAATGTTTCATACTTATAGAAACGAATTAACTTTATAGAAAAATATCCCGTCTTCCGATAATGATCTGCAGCAAACTTGCCAACATTTCACTCAATTAAATGTTTTCTCACGATGAAAGAAAACAGTAGAAAAGTAATTTTAAAATTAACTGTGCATTACGTAATTCGATTGGCTGTCTGCTACACAAACCGTGTTAAAAGAAAATGGCCTCCTCACACACATATGTGTATATGAGCCGTTCCACGAGAAAACCAACATTGTGAACTCTGTGTAAAGTATCGACCCGGATCAGCCTAAGCATGTCACACATTCTAATCTGGGCAGACACTTTTCGCCTACTGTGGATGTTCTGTTTCAGGTATTATGACTCTATACCTCTATCCCTCTGAGACAGAATGTGTCGGCCCGGATTAGCATGCGTGGCATGCTTAGGCTGATTTGGGTAGATACTTTACGCAGACAGAGTCAACAATATTGTTTTTTTCGTGGAACGCTCATATATATATATTATGCTGTACATGCCTTGAGAATAATAATTTTCAATTTAATTAAATAACTTTTATATTTTGATTGATTTTGCAGGAAAGCCATAACGTATTATGACACATATAGAAACATTCTTCCTGCTGTGCGTTCATACAGTTAAATATAGAAACATTCTTACTGCTGTGCGTGCATACAGTCAAATATAGAAACATTCTTCCTGCTGTGCGTTCATACAGTCAAATATAGAAACATTCTTACTGCTGTGCGTGCATACAGTCAAATATAGAAACATTCTTCCTGCTGTGCGTGCATACAATCAAATATAGAAACATTCTTACTGCTGTGCGTACATACAGTCAAATATAGAAACATTCTTACTGCTGTGCGTTCATACAGTCAAATATAGAAACATTCTTACTGCTGTGCGTGCATACATTCAAATATAGAAACATTCTTACTGATGTGCGTGCATACAGTCAAATATAGAAACATTCTTACTGCCGTGCGTGCATACAGTCAAATATAGAAACATTCTTACTGCTGTGCGTTCATACAGTCAAATATAGAAACATTATTACTGCTGTGCGTGCATACAGTCAAATATAGAAACATTCTTACTGCTGTGCGTTCATACAGTCAAATATAGAAACATTCTTACTGCTGTGCGTGCATACAGTCAAATATAGAAACATTCTTACTGCTGTGCGTGCATACAGTCAAATATAGAAACATTCTTACTGCTGTGCGTGCATACAGTCAAATATAGAAACATTCTTACTGCTGTGCGTGCATACAGTCAAATCGGAAATAGTCAGTATTAGTTGAAGTTCCTTTACCCCTTCCCATATACAACCAATCTGCAGCAGACGACTGCGAAAACACGCGAGGAAAATATAAAGATATTGATAAATTGAAATATAATGAGTAAATAGAATTAAATGCTTTTAGCAATTACATATTTTGCTACAATGTTTTCAAACGTCGTCTGCTGTATATGCGTCTGTAAAAGGGAGATAGGTAAACACTGTTTGACAAGCACATAAGTTCCAGATATTCCCGCAAGTTGATCTGTACATACACTGTTCTCAAATGCTCTTTCAATGTCTTTCGAAGAGCACTTCTCATTGGATGACGCAGCCGATAATATAAAAAACCATTATGGACTCTGCGTAATGTATCGACTCATATCAGCCTGCGCAGTCCGCGCAGGCTAATCCGGGCCGATACATTCCGTCTTAGGGGGGGATAGAGGTATAGAGTAATGATACCAGAAACAGAAAAACCACAGGAGGCGAAAAGTGTCTGTCCGGGTTAGCCAGCGTGACATGCATATCTGTTCCGGGTCGAACCTTTACGCAGAGTCCACAATGTTGGTTTTCTCGCGGAACGGCTCATATCAATATATCTGCGTAATGTATCGACCAGATCAGCCTGCGCTATCCGCGCAGACTGATCCGGCCGACACATTCCGCCTAAGGGGGGATAGATAGAGTAGTGATTCCTGAAACAGAAAATCCACAGGAGGCGAAAAGTGTCTGTCCGGGTAAGCCTGCGCGGCATGCTCAGGTCGAACCTTTACGCAGAGTCCACAATGTTGGTTTTCTCGCGGAACGGCTCATATCAATATATCTGCGTAATGTATCGACCAGATCAGCCTGCGCTGTCCGCGCAGACTGATCCGGCCGACACATTCCGCCTAAGGAGGGATATATAGAGTAGTGATTCCTGAAACAGAAAATCCACAGGAGGCGAAAAGTGTCTGTCTGGATTAGCTTGTGCAGCATGCTTAGACTGATCCGGGTCGATACTTTACGCAGAGTCCACAATGTTGGTTTACTCGCGGAACGGCTCATATTGGGAAACCACTTTTTGCGTGGCAGAATACAATAAACTAATTCACTCAATACAGGGACATTGCGTCTACATCATACCTGATTCCGTTACCATGGCAACACCAATACCGTTATGACAATGAATAGATTTTCCAGAGAGTGTGATACTGTCTAACCTATTTACCCATCTCCGATACATTGTTTTCGCATTTGGAACTGTCCATTTTTGGAATTGAAGAATTATTCATTCATTCGAAATACAGATATGCAGATTATTGGTGTAGTGCTGACCTGAACTCGAAGTACATTTCTAAATACAATGTACGCCATTTTGATTAAAATAAGATTGGCAGTGTGGATAATTTGGCTACCCTTTCCCTCATACGACAATTCTACAGCAGACGACTTTGAACGTATTTTGTCAAACATAGAAAATCTCCATAATTGAATGGCAAAAGGAGAAATTGCACGTTTTGTGCAATTTCTTCTTTTGTCACTATGTTTTCAAAAAGCCGTCTGCTGCAAAGGCGTCAGAAAGCGTTTATATGAGGGAAAGGGTTCGGGAGACTTTATTATAATAGAACCTAACGTTATAAAAACTGGTTGTTGTCCATTGATCCTTTTGGCTCGTATTTGCTTCTATATCATAATAGATTTAGACTATCTGACTTTCTGGATACTATGCTTGCTTGGTTTTACATTAAATTAAGTTTATTTTTGAGCTAGAGATTGATTACTTGAAAAGACGAAAACAAACATTCGTTCGATAACATCTGTTCCGGAGTTAAGGGGGAGAAGTAACAGGAATCGGGCTGAATTGATGACGGACTTCCTTCAACACGCAACACTGGTTGGTTGACGGTCATTGTGTCTTAAGACTGTCTCGGTGGATGAATGGATTAAATCATCACGTTGGGGATGTAATACTGGCGTAAAGGTGAGAAGTGTTTTATATGTTTTAGCTAAAAGGAATTAAAGAACACATTATTGAAGCGCAATAACGGACTGTTTTTTTCACTTAAAAAACAACTGTAATATGTACGTAGTATGTATGCGTTTGTTTTATTGTTGTATTGTTTCAGACCAAAGACCTAATAATACACCAATAATGTATTATTGGGTCTTTGTTCAGACGGAAACAGGGTTGTGTTTGGGATGGGAGTTTGGGCGTTTTTTAATTAAACAGAAACATAGGCGATCATGTTACAATATCTTGTTAAAAAAGGCAACCGATCACTCCCGAACCAGTGTATAGTTCGCGTTTTCTGTACAGACCAGACAGAAACATAAGCTAGCGGGCCATCACAATTTGATACTGTTTGATAGGCGATTTGTCCTGGTGCCACATATTGCAATATTTTGTAATCAGATTCACTCTTCCATTTTCTAAACTTAGTCCAATACTTTATTAGTCATTTCCCTCTTGGAATAAGCTTCCTTTTTTTTAAAAAGAGAACCATACATGTAAGTTTGTTGATGTAAATTGTTTGTTGTCGTGTTAAATCTTGCATCAGACCACTCCCAAACCGGTACAAACAGAACCATACATGTAAGTTGTGTTTTGTCTTGTTAAATCCTGCATCAGACCACTCCCGAACCGGTAAAAACAGAACCATACATGTAAGTTGTGTTTTGTCTTGTTAAATACCGCATCAGACCACTCCCGAACTGGTGATTTTTGTTTCAGTACAAACAAAAACATAAGCTATCGGTCAATGAAGTTCACGGTGGTTGTTGCAATTTAATAGTGTTTGATAGGCAATTAGTCCTGGGCCCGTAAATTGCAATATCTTGTAAAATCCTTCATCAGAGGTCGATCATTCCTTAACATTTTCCCTTTTTAGAGCTATGATTAGAATTGGCACAACAGTGTACGGTATGCAAATGTGTCGCTTTACTGTTTCTTATCATGTTTCACTAGAGAGTATAGCTCAGTTCTCAATGTGATATTGGTCGAAATTGTCGAATACGATACCAGTTAAAAAGAAATTATAGTCATTAGTTTAATCCAAAAAGCCAATCTGTATCTGTTCTCATAGACGGGCTCAATATTTGAAAACATTGTGGCAAAAGCAGAAATTGCTCGTTTTGTCACGATGATTTCAAATTGAGAGCCCGTCCATGGGAACAGGTTTGGGATAAGTGCAGAATCAGATATGCATATGAATTGGCACATTTTGATCAAAATCGACACATATAATTAAAATAAGCGTGTCTGTCACAGTTCTTTCGTAAGCTTTTTGGAAGCTTTTGTCAACTTATGTAGATTATGAAAAGACGGAGCAGATCTACAGGCTGATCCGAGGCTACAGTTGTCAGAAATTACAACCTGTACCTTTTGTCAAGCATGGAATGACTTTTACTAAGAATAGAATAGAAAAACTAATAATGTCAGACAATACAATTAGATTCTATAAATGTGCAGTTTAATCTTGGTCTTTGTTATTTGAAAACTATGTTTAAATTCGCGTTTAGTAAGTTATGAAAGTAAAGAGTAAAGTTGCATTTTATTTTTAAAGTAGAAAATGTCCTCGCGGGAAAGATAACAGTGTGAGTTCAGATCACCCTATCCATCTGATCAGTCTTATGATAATCTACACAAGTTGACATCATTGTTTAACAAGCTCAGTTATGCAAGCAATGTGACAGACACTGTAAATACACAGACTGGTCTGGTTCTATGTAATGTTAACAAAGGCCAATTTGTACTTTCCTAAGAAATGGTTTCTGAAATGTACCATGATGATAATTAAAGCAGCACTCGGTTTACATAGCACATTTTTCCAACGGTGTTTCAATAATAATTTATTTTTAATTTAATAGCTTATGTATTAAATTCAAATTCCCCTGTATTAAATTCAAATTCCCCTGTAGAAAGTCGTTCAATTCAAAATGAACCATTGGTGATAGCAGACCCGGCAATGTAGGACTGTGCGACCGATGATTATTCAGATCAGTCTTATCGGTAGTTCCCCTGGTCGCGCTATCTTGACCAAATGAGAACGGTTATAATAAAATCCTGATTAAAGAAGTATGCAGTTTGTTTGTAATTGCCTTAAACTTTCGAAGCAACCTAATATCGATTTGTTTTCTGCCATCGGGTGCGAGAGGTCGTGGGTTCAATTCGTAGCCAGGTCATGCTAAAATATTTATTAATTGGTTTCCCTCCTTGTAGTGTTAGCATTAGGAATGACTCTTTGGTTTCAGGGTAAATGGACCAGTAGTATTGGTAACTTACTCAGAAAACGATGTGATATAGTTGAACAATTGTTGAAAACAGCATACAAACAAATCAAACAAAGTCGCACTGTTTGCAATGCTGAAAAATGGATTAACCCAGTTACACCAACAAAGAAAGAAAATGTTAATTCTCATTTAATGCACTGTTTCAATAAAAAATGTGTCCCAACTTTCCAAAACAGTACATACATGTGTTCTTTTTTTGTAATATTTGAACTGTTGTTCAGGTTACATCAACCATTGGGCATTTGCCACAAATGTAAATACAAATCACATATTTATAGCTTAGTAAAATCCAAATTAATTAAAGAATAGTTGAAGAAACTTTTTAACGAGCAAGGTAACCTATGGTTGGATAGCATTTATACTGTGGGCTATCTCGAACTCGAATCAGAAGCTGCACTGTTCATCAATTAGTCAAAGAATGTTTCAAACTTACCTGTATTTTCTATACTGTTCAAAAAATAAATAACTACACACATAAACTTGTACTTGCAGTGTATTATTTCAATGTTATTTATTTCAGAAAATCTTGTTCCATTTGTTGAAAATACACACTTATTCTAGAATAAAACATTTTGTTTGTTACTTTTGTTTCCAGTGCATATGCATATCTATAAGGAGAAAAGTGTTTCTTTAATTGTATATAAATAAAATACAAATTATCGGTATGTACGTTTAACAACAATAATTCAGATAAAGGTTAATAATAAATAAATGGAAGACATATTTTAATTTTGAAATATGAACTATCAAGATACAAACAATTAACAATATGTATCATAGAGAATAGCAGAGGAAGTCAGGTTCTGGTTCTAAATGGCTACATGTACAGCCTGAAAACCAGAAAACGGGAGTGTCGCTACTGGAACTGTGTCAACAAATCATGCAATGCGAAAATTAACGCTAAGTATGATCTTCCTTACAAAATCGCTGGTGAACACAATTACCCAAGAGATGACAGCAGCACATCAAGGACAATGAAGAACTGAAGAAACTTGTGATTCGTGCTTCGGCACTGTCACTTGTCCCCCTAGCCTCTGTCGAAGATGTGTGGTTCCAGACTATTAAAGAATGTGACAATGACTCAGTGCCGGTGTCTAAGTTTAAGGACTATGTGACTGAGCAGTGGGTAGAGGGAGACCGCCGCTCCTGAAATCATTACGACAATGATGGTCAACGCACTACCAATCATGTTGAGGGTTGGCACCATCAAATAAACAACCAACTACGACACTGCCATCCTAATATTTACACTCTGATAGACTTGGCCCAGAAAGAGCAGGCTGCTAACGAGGTGGAGCTGTTCCAGCACGCCAACGGTAGAAAGCAGCGACCAAGGAAGCGGGCATACCGTGAGCTTGAGCAAATGCTAATTAGACTGAAGCACCAACTGCGAACTGGCGAAATGTACATCATGACGTATGTTTATGCTGCTTCTCACTTAGTTGAATTAAAGTGAATATGTACAATATGAGTTAATATATGTTTTAAATCCGTCTACACATAAATATTTCAAGATGTGCTATTTATATCTATTTTGTGCTATGCATGTTCATCAGTTATTCCCAATTCTTTGTTCCATGTTTTAATTCATAGAAGGCCTATGGTACATTATTGCTCTATATTTGTGTTTGTCTTATATTTCTGAACGATTTAACTGGGCAACACATGTAAAAACCATTCTCGATGAAATAGGATTGTCCTATATGTGGCTGCTAAATCAAGACTTTTCAACTATTAATATAAACATGATCAGACAAAAATCATCGATTCATATACACAATAATGTCATTTCTCTATCAACAATTCAAGCAGACTGCAAAGTTACTGTAAATTTAAAGATAATCTTGAACTAGAAAATTATTTAAATTGTGTTAATATAAAACGATATAGAATTGCATTAACTAAGTTTCGAGTTTCAGCACATGACTTTGCTGTCGAAAGTGGCATATTTATAAATATTCCACATGCGGAAAGAACATGTAGCTGTAATATAAATGCTGTTGAAAATGAATATCATGTTTTACTAGTTTACTAATATGCAACTTTAAGAAGAGAGTATTTGACACCATACTTCTGCCATTGGCCATCAATACATACATTTTGGATACTTATGTCATCAAACTCGCCTAGGTTAATAATGAACCTGTCTAAATTTATACATTGTATTTTTAAAAACAGGCACAATAATGATTTATCGATTTTTAGTTTAAATCAAGTGAAAAAATGATTAAATGATTAATGATAATATAATTATTCAATTATTGACACTTCTCTGTAAACTGTAAACTTTATATGTTGATATGTAGGGTCTTTTTAGCTACACCACCTGGCAACTTGTGTATGTTTATTCTTTTTTTCTAATTGTATATCACTCATGTGGCTATGAATATGTAGTTATTGTATGCCAATAAAATTATGTTATGTATGTTATGTATATGTATAAAACTGACAGTACAGTATAGCAATTTTCGCCAATTCTCACCTATCAACTCTAGTGTTACACCAAACAATACATCCCACCAACCCCTACCTCAATTTCTATAGGACTAATTAAATGTTGGGAAAGTGGGAACACACCACGTAAGTCTGTTCGGCATTGCAACTCCTTAAACCGCTTACTTGAGGGAAACTTGTTACATATTGTATAGACTCTCTAATTATCGATTTTCACCACAACAAAACGCGCTATTAAAGGTTTATTTATTGATTTCTTTTTACATCGTTTCCAAGTTTAACCCTTTCCCTCATATAGACGCTTTCTGACGCCTCTGCAGCAGACGGCTTTTTGAAAACATAGTGACAAAAGAAGAAATTGCACAAAACGTGCAATTTCTCCGTTTGTCACAATGTTTTCCACTTTTTGTCATAGGTTATCCATTCAAATATGGTGATTTTCTATATTTTGACAAAATACTTTCAAAGTCGTCTGCTGCAAAATTGCCGCATGTGGGAAAGGGTTAACAAATGATCATAGTAGATGGTGGTCAAAGTATTGGCACTGTTATAGTGATTATCAATGGGTGCCTTATGACCAAACAGTCCATACGAAGATACCAGTATGTCAACCAATGGGCCCTTAACGTATAGTCCTAATCGCATGTCAAACCCCAAGTAAATATTACGTACATCTTCCATAAGTTGGTATTTCCAGGGAAGCCGATTGTAGGGACATTGCGACCAGTTGAGAGCCGGATAAATTGATCAACAGTTACTGTCCATATACAATTATCTTTGTACTAATAGAAAAAAAATCCAATTGCATAACGATACTTATTTGGTTAAAAATTAGTACAAAGTTTGATGAATAATGTCTTCCTCGGTACCCAGGCTATTCATAAAATATATGATATCATATAGTTCATGAATAGCTTGCGTACCGAGGATGGAGTAATGTATGCGTGGTTTCATACCAGATTATTAACCCTTTCCCTCATATAGAAACTTTCTAACGCCTCTGCAGCAGACGGCTTTTTGAAAACATAGTGACAAAAGAAGACATTGCTCAAAACGAGTAATTTCTCCTTTTGTCACAATGTTTTCCACTTTTAGCCATAGGTTATCCATTCAGATATAGAGATTTTCTATGTTTTGACAGAATATGTTCAAAGTCGTCTGCTTCAGAATTGTCG
>JASEVX010000004.1:90279647-90450107 GCA_031761405.1 Serripes groenlandicus
TCTCTAAATCTTAATTTAGAACGATATTTCTCTAATATTCTTGAGTGCCGTGTAAATTATGTTTATACCTGTGTTTCTTTTATCTATTTTGTTCTGAGTTTGGAGAAATTCCGTCAATGCTAATTATAAAACTATCGAACAGGAACGGTGATGTAACACAAACACAGCACGCCACATAACGATGATACAGTCGGACGAATGCAACAATATACTGACCGGTCAGATTCATGACTTGCCAACCTTATACCCAAGTTCCATCAAAATATACATATGCTCAAACTTTGGAGGTATGTGTAACTCGTTTTACTACTTTACTACTTACAACAAATCTGCAGCAGACGAATTTGAAATGTTTTGTTCAAAAACATGAAATCTCTTTATAAATGACGGTTTAATTATTTAATAAAGTTGAAAACTTTGTGACAAAAAGAAGAATTGCTCATTATAAGCAATTTCTCCCGTTACCATAATGTTTTCAAAATCCGTCACATATAGCGACACTGGTTTATTCATGTACACGGCTACAAGGAGGCAGGTGTACGCAAAAACGATATTAATTTTCCTGTTCCACGGTTCTAATTAGATCCCTCCATACACTTTACAGTTGACTTTGAAATTGTATAACAAAATTACTTCATGTATAGTCTCAACCTCGCTCACCGTATACAGAAATAAGGAGCAGATGACATCTAGGCAATCATATAGAATATATTTTAATTAAAATAGTATCTTTTTAATAAAGTGGGAAATTTGTGAATAATGGCGAAATTGCGCTTTTTGAACAATGTGTTCTTTTGTCACAATGTTTTTTTCAAAATCATCCGCTGTAAAATTATTTAAATTTGTCTGCAATTGGGTAAGATTAAAATCTTTTTATAATTATACACGATGTATTTGTAAACTTATGGGTGATTGTACTGAAACAAGAAATCTTACAAATAGCATTTTATTGTTTCTGTTCACCATATTAAGAGTTGCGCTTCACAGTTTATTGTTCAAAATACATTTTTACCCTTTCCAACATACAACAAATTTACAGCAGACGACTTTGAAAACATAGTGACAAAAACCTGAAAAATCTCCATAAAAGGTAGCTTAATTGTTAAATAAAGTTGAAAACATTGTGGCCAAAGGTGAAATTGCTCATCATGAGCAATTTCACCTTTGGCCACAATATTTTCAAAAGTCGTCTGCTGCTATTGCGTCAAAATGCGTCTGCAGGTGGAGAAAGGGTTAATATATTTTCTTTCTTTCTGCTTATGAGTGTGTTTTATTTCAGAGTTCGATGAAGAACGTCGATTTATTTGGCAAGAAATTCTACCGGATTTGCAAGACCATTGTATGCAGTATGGCTTTGACGTCATATTTGTTGATATGTTGCTTGGTAACCAAACTGGTGACCATAACAGTGAAACAGAATTGAACATCTGTGTAAATGAAATTGAAAAATGTAGTCGAGAATCAGCAGGACCTTTCTTCTTGGTAGGCTATGTTGCCAATCCTTGACTTTACCCTTTCCCATATAGAAATTATAATCTGAAATAGATGGCTGCGTTAACGCCGAGGCCAAACTATGGAATATCTATATGAATGAGAGTATAAATGAGCGGCCTTTTTTCGAGAACCAACCGTTAGTTCTTGCAACGTTTATGAATAACTCAACCAGTATTCGCCTGTTATAAATCTGATTGCTTTATCATGTTCTACGTGTATGCCTATCTCATTAAAAACCAGACCTAAACCTAGCGAAGTATTTTGGTCTGATAGTAATGCTTTGGGTGTATGTACTGTCAATAGTTTTACTCGAAAATAAAAATCTACTTTATCATCTATATTAAACAATTACGAGAAAATAAAAGGGAATGTCTTTATAATTAATTATAGTATATCAATTTTCAAACGCCTTGCTTCATTTAAGCTAGTGTTAAAGGTGCATTTTGGAAGCAATGCTACCATTCAGGATTTGTGTCACATTATCATGCGCATATATATTCTATATGCAATGTACTTCTGTATCCTAGCGAATGAAAATATCGTTAGGTGTTAGTTAGTCAATCTAAATAAATCAAATGATTAAAAAAAATACAGAAAACGTGGTCAATTTTCTTTTCGAAGGATATAACACTGAAAACATTTCTCAAGCCTCTGCATCAAATTTGAAAACATTGTGACAATAGGAAAATTTGCTCAAAACAAGAAATTCCCGCTTTTGCCACAACGTTTTCAACTTTATTTCACAATTAAGCTCTGTTTTATAGAGATTTTACAGGTTTTTGTCACTATGTTTTCAAAGTCGTCTGCTGCAGAATTGTTGTATGTGGGAAATGGTTAAAAATCTCATTTTTTTGTCACATACTTTTCAAAAGTTGTCGCCTGTAATGGCACTGTTAGATGTTCTCCATAAATGAAAGGGTTATACATTAATTTATACTATAAATTAATGTATAACCCTTTCATTTATGGAGAACATCTAACAGTGCCATTACAGGCATTAAATTTTATAGGGATTTTCCATGTTTTTGTCTTGATGTTTGCAGATTCGGTGTATGTAGGAAATGGTTAAAATAGGTTAGGAATTGGACAAAATCCTCGTCAAGCACAATTACTTATTCAACACTATTTTAGTATAGACATCTTCTGCATAAATGGGGAAAGTTAACCCTTTCCCACATGTAACACATTTGCAGCAGACAACTTTGAACATATTACTACAAAAATATGAAAAATATCTATATATGAAAGTATAATTACTGAAAATAGTTGAAAACATTGTGGCAAATGGGGAAATTGCTCATGTTGAGAATTTTCTCCTTTTGACACAATGTTTTCAAAGTTGTCATCTGCTTCAGAGGTTTCAGAAAGCGACTATTCGAGGGAAAGTGTTATGTATATAATGGAGCTAGTGCATAAGAAAATGTACAGGTTGGCTTTTGTGAACACTATTATATCCATATCATCTACACAGCCTGATCAAGATCTGCACTGTTTAGCGTATTACCTTAAACACGCTTATTAGAAGATTATCTCAACTTGTGTAGCCTCTGATAAGACTGAGCAGGTGGACAAGATGATCTGAACCTGCACTGTTCAGAAATACTAACCCTGTACCTTTTCTCATACAACGGCTCAGATTCGAAAAGTGTCGTGACATTTCATCAGGACAAATTAATTACACCCAATCCAAAATAAAACATATCCAGTCTTTTTTTCTTTTTTTTTTGTAAATATGACAGGCATTGCTTGGTGATCATTATGGAAACGTACCATTACCAGCTTCCCTTGAAGAGAATGAATTCAAAGACATTGTTGAAGTTGCCAAAACATCAGGAAAAGGTAATTACAGAATATTTCTCAAATGAGCCGTCTCGCGAGAAAACCAACATTATGGCCTCTGCGTAATATATAGACCAGATCATCCTGCGCAGTCCGCGCAGACTGATCCGGGACGACACATTCCGTCTCAGGGGGATAAAGGTATAGATTAACGATTTCTGAAAATCCACAGGAGGCGAAAAGTGTGTATCCAGGTAAGCCTGCGCGGCATGCTTAGGCAGATCCGGGTCGATACTTTACGCAGAGTCCACAATGTTGGTTTTCTCTCGGGACGGCTCAAATAATATTTCTCTTATCGCATTAACTCTGTACTTAAATTATACTGTTTATCTACAAATGTTACTTTTTCTGATGATAATTGCAAGCAGTGCATGATAAACTGTACGTATATTATGAGAGGTTTTAGCAATGAAAGTATTTCAATAACATACACTTGAAAACATTAAGAGTAATTTAATACAGATACTTAACCCTTTCCCACATACAGCATATATGCAGCAGACGACTTCGAAGATATCTAGGCAAATATATGAGAAAACTCTTTAAACGAAAGTATAATTATTGAAGAGAGTTAAAAACATTGTGGCAAATGGAGAAATTATTATGGCCAATTTCTCTTTTGGACACAATGTTTTCAAAGACCGACTGATGCGGAGGCGTCAGAAAGCGTCCATATGTGGGGAAAGGTTAACGAAAAAGGGCTAGAGAAAATATGCAGAAGACACATGTATAAGAAAATTACCCAAGTTATGAGTGTTTTACCTAAAAAGTAAAAGTACACGTACCAGTATTATTACAGCTAAACAAAAAGTGTATTAGCTCTACCGTTACTGGTGCCTGTGAACTTAAATAACAAATACAAAGATGATGTATTGTCAGGTAAGATTATCAATGTTAAATTTAACCCCTTCCCCATACAACAAATCTGCAGACGACTTTGAAAACATACATGAAAAAATGGAAACTCCCTTAAATGAAAGTACAATCATGGAATAGAATTGAAAACATGTTGACGAAAGGAGGAATTGCTCGTTTTGAGCAATTTCTTTTTTTATCGCCATCATCTGAAAATGCCGTCTGCTGCAGAGGCATCAGAAAGCGTCTATATGAGGGAAAGAGTTAAACGAAATTATAAAGTTATCTCCATGGTTTCATAATGGGAAAATGCCACCTGCCAGTTTTCTTCTCAGACATTAATTTCTCAATAATTGTCGTAATTTGTAGTCGAAGAAATTCCGTTTCTAATTATCGGATTTTAAGGTTTGCTTTCAAATATCAGGTATATAATAAGCAAAGTTGGCTTTGATCAATGGCTACCGAGACATTCTAGTGCTTTAATCAATCTTGATAAGACGAATCTGCAACAGACGACTTTTGAAAACGTTGTGACAAAAGGAAAACATGCTCATTATGAGACATTTCTACTTCTGCCAAAATGTTTTCAACTTTATTATATAATTAAGATTTCAGTTGTAAAGACCATCCATATTTTTTCTAAGATGTCTATTGCAGATTTGTGGTACGTTGGAAAGGATTAATTAACAAATCGCTTTTGATGACTATATTGAATGCATCATTTGACCTTTTACATTTCATCTGCAAGCAATCTTTTGTCGCTGTGACCATGAACCTGTGATTCCATTTTAGAAAATAGTTTGTCTGTGCCATATCTCATAATCTACTAGACATACATTTGAAAAATTCAGTAAGATAATGCTTCTTTGAAAAGAGTGCGTGTAACTTTCTAAAAGTGGGTCATTGGTGACCTTGGCCTCTGGCATCTATTGAAGAAAATGCTTAACGGGGTCATATCTGCTATGTTACAACACAGAGTTACCAAATTTGGTATGTAGTTGAATTTGAAGGAAAAGGTTCGCCATAGACCAAATTTAGATTGCTACATACAAGCACATTTAAAAGATGGTGTATTATGAACCCAAATCTCGACCCTGGATCCCATTTAGAAATAGAAACATTGTGCATACACATTGGAAGAAAATGTTTCGTATACCGAAATAAGGCAGGGGCGTAGCTCCCTTTAGGCACTGTAGGCACGTGCCTACACATTTTTTCAAATTTTCTCAAAAAGAAATGCAGCTACGTCGATAGACATCTGCGTAATGTATCGACCAGATCAGCCTGCGCTGTCCGCGCAGACTGATCCGGGCCGACACATTCCGTCTTAGGGGGATAGATGTATAGAGTAGTTATTCCTGAAACAGAAAATTCACAGGAGAGGCATAGTGTTTGATAAACATTTTTCTAGCTTTTAGCTCTACTGACTGAAATCCAGTCGAGCTTATGTCATCACGAATTGTCCATCGTGCGTCCATGCGTAAATGTATGGCTTTAATAACTTCTCCTCTGTAACCACTATGAAATGTCATAGTAAGCATTCTCTCAAAGTACTCTCCTAAATTTCGTCGTTTTCTTAAATCCCTCCTCAATTCTGATGTTCATGGCAACAAAAACATTTTTTATTTAAATCTTCGCATTCAAAACCGGTTGACCGTTTTTCAAATACTTTTTCAGAAATGTTGCTTCTGTAACCCTTTATGAGATTCATTCAAGACATACTGATTGGTTTAAAAAACATGTTCGTAAGAGAGCGGGACATTTTTGTCTGATATACAATGTAGCTGTAGTGAAATTTAAAAAAACATTCTCCTCCGAAACAATTGGCCGAATTTCAAATAACTTTGGTGAAATGTTCCTTTGCTGACCACAATATTCCTCCAAGCTATGTTGATTTGAAGAAAGCATGGCCACCAGGGGGCAGCGCTGTTTGTGTTATATGGCCATAGTGACTTATTTGTTTCCTTATAGCAGTGGAGCGATCCTCACCCTCTTGTTTAAAAGTTGTCATCTGCTTGTGGGAAAGCATTATCACATGTGGTTAAACTTCTAATCTAAGACAAAATTAAACGGTAGGCCAGATTAGTTTGAAACTCTTGACCTGTCAACAGGAAGATGGGGGACACAATAATCATATAATAGAAAAAGAAGACATTGCTGCAGTCGTTTGGGCGTGAGCAGTGTAAACTAAAATAGGTTATAGTCCATGAATGTTCCAGTTGTGTTAGTGTCACCCGCTTTAGCAGGGATACGCAACATCACATGGATCACTTCTCAGTTATTTGCCCTTCATATTTTCACTTACAGATATATTTGGAGATGACACATGTATTCCTATAAACACTCGCGTATAACAAATTTATAACAGAAGACTATGAAAACGTCTTCACAAAACATGGAAAATCAGTAAATAAGAGTTAAAATATTATGGCAAAAGGGGAAATTGCTCATTATGAGCAATTTCTCTTTTTGCCACAGGGTTTTCAAAAGTCGCTTGCTGCAGAGGCATCAGAAAGCATCTTTATATGGAAAAGGATTAAATTAGGGAGAATATAAAAAGAATTTGTGTCACCTGCCTGTGTCCGTAAGTCAGTGAGACATTTAGGTGCCAATAAGGATAATTTGAGCCGTTCCACGAGAAAAACCAACGTTAATGACTCTGCGTTTTATAACGATCCAGATCAGCCTGCGCAGTCCGCGCAGGCTTATCCGGGCCAACTCATTCCGTCTCAAGGGGATATAGGTATAGAGTAACGAGTCTTCAAACAGAAAATCCACAGGAGGTGAAATGTGTCTGTCCGGGTTAGCCTGCGAGGCATGCTTAGGCTTATCAGGGTCGATACTTTACGCAGAATCCACAATGTTGGTTTTCTCGCGGGACGGCTCATTTCTCCATTGTCTGTCTGCCGTCTATCTGTCCATCACGCTCTGATTTTGTTTAAAGATATTGACTATAGGAAGGTGGCTGTTCATTCGGTTACTATTGTGATTGACATAATCTAACGTACATTTCTTTTACAAGATGCTCAGTTGGTCGGAGTTTGGTACCAAAAAGATGAAAACGCGATCCCACCACTTTACAGACTCAATGCTAAATTCGACCAGTTATGGTAAGTTAGAATGACAATTGATATTTAAGATCTAGTTAAGGGGCGATTTGCATGTTTTTAAATCCTTATTTGGTCCTCCAACCCTATGCTGTAGGTACTCAAAAGAATCGTCTCGATACTTTTGAGTACCCACAACATAGGGTTCACTTTAATAATAAGAGAGAAATTGTGGGAAAAAGAGCTGAACATTTAATTTTAACAATTTCTCAGTTATATCACGGCGGCCAGTTCACCTAATCATGCATTTCCTGGTTTTCTCACACCAGTACTCCACGCAACAATCTTCCCAAGCAACTGGCTGCCTTTCCACATAGACTTAGCCCATTGGTGGAAGACGAATGACTCATGTTGCATTGACTTTTGTAAAAGGAGACGTTTCTTATAATAAGCAATTTCCCCGTGTGCCCCAATGTTTTCATCTTTATTCACAATCTTTATTTTCATTTGTAGAGAGCTTCCCTAGTTATGTCCTTATGTGTTTCAGACTTGCTGTACGTGATAAAGGGATAATGATTATAATTCACGAGTTTTGTCTTTGTTTAGAGCGTTGCTAATTGGCAAACTCTAAAATGGACCTTGTAATTAAGATGAATACATTCTTCTAAAAATCTATATTATTCTCTAAATAGAATGCCTTAACTTAACCCTTTCAGAGGCCTCTGCAGCAGACTTCTTTTTCCATCTATTTGTTTTCAACGACATCTGCTGCAGATTGGTTGTATAGGGAGAAGACTTGAGCATATCGAGGGCTTGGTGTGAAACAGTTGTAACTAAAATTGCTATTTTTTTACCAAGGTTTATCACCTCGCAATAAAGTCTTTATAAGCGTTAACTCATTTTACTTGGTAAACAATGGAAATTTAGGTGCCATTGCTCGTTCTGAGCAATGGCACCTAAATTTGCATTGTTTACAAAGGGGTCAAAATTGCCCCTAAACCAGGGTTTTCAAAATAGGTTTTTAGTTACAACCGTTTCACGCCAAGCCCTCGATATATATATAATTTAAACAAACCACATACGGGCTGGGCTGATGCATTAATAAGAGTCCCGCGAGAAAATCAACATTATGGACTCTGCGTAATATATCGCAGGCTAATCCGGACCGTCACATTTTGTCTCAGGTGGATTGAGTGTAGAGCAATGATTCCTGAAACAGAAAATCCACAGGAGAGGAAAAGTGTCTGTCCGGGTTCGCCTGCGCGGCATGCTTAGGCTAATCCATTGTTGGTTTTCTCGCGGGACGGCTCATATGTTCCCTGCCAGGCTGGCACCGCTTGATCAGACAATTCTCTACCTCTGTTACAATAAACACCCTATCTTTGTGAATGTGTGTAGAACATGTTATTAGATCAAGTTTTGCAGATGGATAATCAATTCACTTAGTTAGAATATTTTTTTCAGCATGGTATATAACTGGAGATCTGATAGGCAATTCACTTAGTTACGATATTTTCCACATGATATATTACTGACAATCTGATAGGCAGTTTACTAAGTTCCGGTATTTCCCACCTGGTATATTTCTGGAGATCTGATAGGCAATTCACTTAGTTACAATATTTTCCACCTGGTAAATACCACTGGAGATCTGAACTGTCGGTTCAATTAGTTCCTGTAATTTCCACATGGTATATTACTGGAGATCTGATAGGCAGATTTGTTAGTTCCGGTGTTTACCACCTGGTATATTACTGGAGATCTGATAGTCAGATTAAATTGATAGGATAATTTCCATATGATATATTACTAGAGATCCGATAGGCATTTCATTTTAAGTTCCGGTATTTTCCACATGGTATATTACTGGAGATCCGATAATCAGATTAATTAGTTCAGATATGTTTAACATGGTATATTACTGAAGTTCTTATAGTCCGATATCTTACCGTTATTCAAGTATTAAAGTCAAAAATGTTAGTAATGGCTGCCCTCCTTGGCTTAATTCCGTTTATTCCAGAGTTAAATTATCCAATTTCAAAGAAAATGTGCGTCTAAATGCAAGTGGATGAAAAGAGTTGAACACAACATAGTAAAAGGATAAGTTGAAGGAATTTCAACTTTTGTCAAAATGCTTTCGAAAGCCATTTGCTGCAGATGCGTGAAAATGCTTTGTTTCGTGAACATGTAAGGTCACCTAATTATGAATGAACTTAAATTTCTGCACCCGGCTAATGCTTTCAGTAAGGGTATTTTCCCCCAGAAATAAACCACTTCATATATAAACGACACCAGCTTATATTTTAAAAAAAGCCGAACCGCCTGATTATAAAAAAAAAAGTCGGATCTTAGCTACGACCTGACGTAAGTTTTGAAGTTACGATCGGTCTTAAGACCGAGTTACGACCGTTGATAAAACGGACCCCAGGATCTTCCGTGTGTTCGCCATCTAGTCACACAAGCGTCTGTGAAACAATGACTTTATAAAACATAATATAGGACAGTTAAAGTATTACATTTTAATGTAATTCTCTTAGCTTCAAGGATGTGTGTTTTTATTTCACGTGGCAAATCTACCCGGTAAATTTCAGCACAAAGGAATTACTCCGCTTTGAACTATTTGTTTTGGCGTAGCTTTATTTCGACGGAGCTGCCTGTGTTATTAGGAACGTAGTAACTCCGAAACGATTAATTAATTATGTTGACCATCCAAAAAAAATACTCAATATGAGGAATATTTCCTTTTGTCACAATAGTTCAAAAGTAAATTGCCTCAGATGCATTAAAATATGTCCTAAAGTTTAATTCTCTTCTCTATGCACATATATATTCATTTCAAATATCTAAAAATTGAGTGTATGTCAAAACCCATATGGTCAAAACCCATATGGTTCCTTTTTGTCATAGTAGTCAAAACCCATATGGTAAAAAAAACGGGGTAGTCAAAACCCATACGATAGAAAATGCAGGATAGTCAAAACCCATACAATAGAAAAAACAGGGTAGTCAAAACCCATATAGTTGAAAATGCAGAGTAGTAATAATTCAGTCACAGATGATAGTTAGTTTAAGTAATTAGTATATGGATGCCAAATACTAGGTCTTTTTATTTAAACATAACACAATTTATAAATATTAATTAAAAAAGAGAAAAGCAAAATATAATCAATTAGCATAGCCCACTTAAATGGAGACTGAAGTCTTTTCTGATGGATGAGAGTTCCTCTCTTTACACGCTTCTGTGAGGCCTGTCCAATATCAGGATATAAGGTGATAATTACTTTAAAGTGATATTTTCTATAAATGATAACAATAGGTTATATGCTTTTATGCTCTCACAGTTATTGATTGTGTTAATCATAATTACTATGCTATTAGTAATTACTATCTTAAGATGTCCTTTGTTAAAATATTGTCTATTGTTAATTGCTTTCCACAATTGAAGACCTACATTAACTATTACTGCAGTTTGTTTGTAACTTTCACAATGTTACTATCGCCAACCAAGACCAGACTAACAATCAGTGTGAATCATGGAATAAGGCCTTTAAACATCTTGTTGGACACAAGAACCCTTCGCTTTGGACAGTTATTAATTCTATTGTTTAGCCTTTTCTTTATACAAGTAACCTACATCTAAGATAAATGGCAACCATATACTAAATACTTAAAGTAATTATCATCTGTGATTGAATTATTACTACTCTGCATTCTCAACCATATGGGTTTTGACTACCCTGTTTTTTCTATCGTATGGGTTTTGACTAACCTGCATTTTCTATTGTATGGGTTTTGACTACCCTGTTTTTTTTTACCATATGGGTTTTGACTACTATGACAAAAAGTGACCATATGGGTTTTGACCATATGGGTTTTGAATGTCCCCCCTAAAAATTAGATATACACAAATATATGTTCGATAATCTGATACACCTTTTAAGTCATAAGAATTTATTCATGGTAACAAACTTTTAATGCTTTACATTTGATTTTTTTGTACAGTGACCAGGCACAACAAAGGACCTACGTAGAACTAATGAACCTGATTCAAACTTGCTCAACACGTAAACCACATAAAATCAAAGACAATCAGAATAATTCCTTGGAACGGTTCTTTGTTTCTGGTAAACTCTCAATATATTATTATTGCAATATTTCATTGTCCAATTGTTCTTCAAAGGTTAGATCTATATGGGTTATGTTTTGTTGTAAATGTTTTCATGTCACTTTTACTGTAAGTCAGTTCCGATAATACAGGTGTAACCGCATCTAGTGACAAAATGATCACATGGCATTTTGTAATGGTAAAGGTTATAGCAGGGACGTATATAAGAGGGATAAGTAACTTAGTTGCATCTAAAATTTCACCTGTCCCAACATTTGTAGCAAGTAAAACTGGAAATTGTTACATTCTTCTATAGCAATAGATAAAAAATATTCCAATAAATAACACACTTTGATAATCTTGTATCCTTTGGAATAATGTCAGTCTATTAACTTTTGGAACAAAATTATTAAAAATCAAAAATCACAATACATGTGTCTTTTAAACCAGTCATTTTTCAAATTACAAGGATATTCCAGTTATTCAATGTATCTGTTACTTTAGTTGAATTGTTAAGCTTTCAGAAAATGTTTATTTTGTTTATGTGCAATATAACTTCAAAGTTTTATTTGCTATAAAATGTGAAAACTTGGGCAATTTTATTTCTCCATGTGAGATCATAACCAGATGACAGGTGTACAGGTGGAGTTGCTTATCCCTCTTACCTACGTTCCTGGTTGTACACTAAATTTACACTGGTACGTCTCTTCTAAAATAAGGTGCATAGCGAAGACTCTGGTTTTTGCCACAATGTTTTCAAATTTCAGTCGAGTCCCGGTAGCTCAGTTGGTAACGACACGGGCTGTTAATCCAGAGGTTGTGAGTTCGAATCCCAGCTCGGCCAACTTTCTTTCGGACGTTTGACAAAAAGCATTGCGACATGCATCATTCGTCTTCCACCAATGGGCTAAGTCTATGTGGAAAAGCAGCCAGTTGCTTGAGAAGATTGTTGTTTGAAGTACTGGTGTGCGAAAACCAGGAAACATATGAGTAGGTGAACTGGCCGCCGTGATATGACTGAGAAATGGTTAAAAACGGCGTTAAATCCCAATCAATCAATCACTCAATTCAAATTTCATCTGCTGCAGCAGGTAGGCAAGGGTTTAATACTTATTTGATGCAGATGACCACCTACCGCTTATAGTTAGCATACCACTGTTGTTGAAAACACTGCATCCAAATTAATATTATCAAATTCCCAGATAATGCATTTCCACAGACTGTCAACGATGTAACAAATGTCCAAAGTGAGCATTGTTGCAATGTATAGTTTGTTCAATAAGGATTAATTGCTCCTTTTCCCACATATATATTCTATTCTGTCCAAAGTTGGAATGTTCATCTGTTCAAACTATTCATTTACCATCAGGTGTTTACAATTGATTGTGTCCAGAAAACAAAATATCCGGTAATTAATCATTATATAAGTATATATGTTTTTTTCACAGGTCAAGAGAGACAGATAAAGCATGCCTTGAATGAGTCAGCTGATCAGTGTCTTTTTGTTTTCAGGAACTTCAAAAGTAAGGTTCCACCATTTACTTGTTCTCAATTATATATGTTCACTTCCTCTATGCTGTAGCGGTTTGTACATCCGCCTTTATAAAAAGGTTGCCAATGCTAACTTTTTCCAATATATATCAAATCTGAAGCTGTCGACTTTTAGAATTTCTGAGCAGAAATGTTGAAAATCTCAATAAATGAAAGTGAAATCATCGAATAGAAAAAGTTATCTGCTGTAGATGTGTCTGCGGGTGTGATATGGATATTTTTTTTTCAAACTGAAATTACAAAGAAGTTAACCCTTTCCCTCATACGACAATTCTGCAGCAGACGACTTTGAACATATTTTGTCCTATGACTTAAAGTGGAAAACATTGTGGCAAAAGGAGAAATTGCAGGTTTTGTGCAATTTCTTCTTTTGTCACTATGTTTTCAATAAGCCGTCTGCTGCAGAGTCGTCAGAAAGCGTCTATATGAGGGAAAGGGTTAACACATGTGGCTTTTCCAGTTGAATCCCAGGATTATTGAAAAGCTTTACAACTGATGTTCCGGTGTATGCATAAATTGACAATCACACTATTAAATGATGTTATGCAACTGTCAACTCTCCACAATGTTGAAAGCAATCTTAATCTTTTCAAAGAAACTTATATTTACGTCTATATCTATGCTCTCGAAGTTCATAACCCTTTTCCGGAAAGAAAAAAAACCTTCAAGTTGCATATAGATATCAACTCTAAGTTTGTTGGTGGGCGGACATGGAAATTCTGACTGATCAAAGAATACTTGTTTTTTTCCGTTTTTCTGTGGTTTTGGCCAAACATTCTATAACATTATCCCCTTTCCCACCTGCAGACGCATTTTGACACAATAGCAGCAGACGACTTTTGAAAACATTGTGGCCAAAAAGGTGAAATTGCTCATGATGAGCATTTTCTCATTTGACCACAATGTTTTCAACTTTATTTAACAATTAAGCTACCTTTTATGAAGTTTTTTTCTGGTTTTTGTTTTCAACGTCGTCTGCTGCAGATTTGTTGTATGTGGGAAAGGGGGTTAAACCGAATCAAAACTCTTCACCTGCATTTATATTATTGGCAATTTAGCAAATGAGCAGTATTTTAAAATTGCCAGATTTGCTTCGAAGTATCAACTGTACTTATTGAATTTAATAAGAATTCTCCTTTTGCCATAAGTTTATCATCTTTTAATAAAGAAACTGTTGCAAACTGTGTTATACCCAACACATTGATTAAAAAAAGAACAACCATCCATCTCAACTTTGGACGTTTTTTGATAATTAAAAACAGTTATAAACATTATGGCAAAAAGGAGCAATTTATTATTCACTTCAGACATAACAATCAAACCGAAATACTTTGTTGTAGGTATATTATATCTGACTACCCCGCCTGAAAGGTCGTCTCGAACTGACCTAGTACACTTAAAGACTTATGAGCATGTGCTCGGTTTTTATTTCCAATGTAATTGCAGCATACAACAAACGCCATTACTATACGATCAGAGCACTCGACAATCACCGCTTCTCTATATCTGTTTTATACGTTCAGATTTGGTAAGCAACAATTTGATGTCAATTCTGAGACAATCTGAATGGACAGTCATCAGATCTAAATACGAGCTAGCGAAGTTTAGGTCTGGTTTTAATGAGAGTGCATCTGCAGTAAAAGACTTTTGAACATATAAAAATTTCTCCTTACACAACAATCTTATTTGTGTATCATGCAATTGATTATCATAGTTTTGTTAAGACATTTTCAAAGTCTTTACTGCAGATTTGCTGAATGTTGGAAAGGGTTAGCATATTAAAGTTCAAAACATTGTCTGCAACAGATGTATCTAGGAAAATGTAACATTCCCCAGAATAAACCACATTCATGTTTTTGAAATCATTCAGGCAAAACTATGAGGAATCTGCATAAATGAACGTACGATTCCTCATTAGGAGCAATTTTACCTTTTACCTCAACATTTGGAAAAGTCGTCTGCTGCAGATACGTGTTCATTTTTGGAAAGTTTTACCGCCCAGTTTACGCTAGATTCCATATTTTCAGATAGCACTGATGGAGAAAGAATCACTCCACGACTTCTCAGTCCTTCTAGTGTCAACACCAAGAATAACTTTTTGAACCAAACAGATTCCCGAAATGAAGTTGGATCTGCTAGAACTAGTATTAGGAGTGCTATCAGCATCACCACATCCCCACATATATACCTTTGTATAGATCAAGGAACATCAAGTTTATCCAATCTGAAGACTGACATCCTAAGCTCAGTGGACAGTAACAATGTCATCAAGTTAACTGTAAATGCTGCAAAGGCCGAGATCCAAACAATTCATAAATGTGAGTTTGATGACTATCTAGAACATCTTATTGCCAGAACTGCCAGTAAGCTAAGAGAGATGGTGGATCGGAGTGTGAACAATCAACAGCAGTTTAAAATATTGACAACTGGCGCCAAGTTTGATTACAAAGAATGTCTTGTACATCTGCACCACTGTGTGTCGGTGTTACACCAAAGTCAGTCGATGGGTTTGGAGAAACCGTTAAGTCAATTACAGTCTTTGATCATGAATGGATCACATGCAGACCATCAGCTCATCATTTTAAAAGGAAGTGATGAAAATGCAGTTTGTAGTGTTTCTGCAAAACTGTGTCATCTCGTGCGCAACCGTTTTGGCCAGGAAGTCATTTTGATTCCAATATTTGCTGGTCTAACCACCAAATCAAACTCTATAGAAAATATTTTTCGGACTGTTTGTACTCAGATCAATCTAGTACTAAACCAAGATGTCAATATCGAAGGTTATTCACACAAACAACGTCTCACCTATTTTCTTGGTCTAATCAATAGAATCTCAAAGGGTGTTCATCACTTACTCGTTTGTATTGATGGTTTAGGCAAATTACAGTCTATAAAAAATCAAGACTGTGACTTATTTGATTGGCTGGCCTGTAGACTTCCCGCAAAATGTCACATAGTAGTGACATGCTTGACAGGTGATAGTTTACCAGTTGTGAAATTCTTGGAGACCAAATTGATTAACACTGATGGTGTAATCCATATTGGCAAACTGTCCAATGAAGATTGCAAAGTCCTTATCGACCAAAGCCTGTCAACAGAGCATAGGAGGTTGACTGAAAAACAATATAAATCTGTGATAAATGCTACAACCCAAACCAAATCACCCACTGTGATAGACTACTTGTCCACACTCGCTAAAACTTGGACATCAGATACCGACATTTGTGGCAAATCGGCGAACTTACCATCCTCAGTAGAAAGCATGGTGGAACATATTTTATCTAAAGTAGAACTGTTGTATGGAAGGAATGTTTCTGTGGCCTTGTTTTGTTATTTGACCTTGGGTCGATATGGTGTGACAGAAGTTGAACTCTTAGATCTTCTGTCATCCAAGGACAGTGTATTACTGACTATGTACCAAAATGTGGAACCCCTGGTATTGAGGTTTTCATGCAAAGCTTGGGTACATATAAGGAGGATCTTAGGTTAGTATCTGCACTTAGTACCTAGCCACATCCCAGTAAATTCCACCTATTAATTCTTTCACACATAAGGTTTTATTTTTACAGCAGACCACTTTTAAAAACACTCTTGCAAAAGGAAAATGTGCTCATAATGATCAATTGCTCCTTTTGCTACAATGTCTTTTTAGTCTATTCAATAAAACATACTTCCATTTATGATATACGTTGTAATATGTTTGCCTAGATCTTCTATGTGGGAATGGTTTAGCGTTTACTTTGAATTGAGCTGTTAGGTGACATAATTGAGAGTATATTAAGTAGAAACTTAAAAGATAATATTGGTTAACTTGACAACCCATCAAATAACTCATTTTGGAAATTATTTATCCCTTTCTTACATATGGTATATTTGTGAAAGTCTACATAAAATGTCATCATCTTTACCCTTTCCCATGCATTTTGATGAATCTACAGCAGGCAGCTAATGAAAACATGTTTCAATATGAGAAATTGCTCTTAATGAGTTATTTCTCCTTTAGCCAGAATTATTTCATTTGTATTCAATTGTTAATAGAGATTTTCCATAAAATGTCATCATCTTTACTCTTTCCCATGCATTTTGATGAATCTACAGCAGGCAGCTAATGAAAACATGTTTCAACATGAGAAATTGCTCTTAATGAGTTATTTCTCCTTTAGCCAGAATTATTTCATTTGTATTCAATTGTTAATAGAGATTTTCCATTTTCTGAATGTTATACAAGTTTTGTTTTATCTAAGACAGGGATTACATATGAGTCTGTCCATGAGAGAAGGTACAAGTTTAGTTTTTGTGAACAGTATAGATCCAACTGCAGTCTAATCAAGATCTCCACTCTTCACAAATTGTTAGAAAATTCTGAAAGGGTTAATTTATACACTTGAAGTAAATCCTTTTTGTGCGATAAGGTCACAGCCATTGTTTTCTTTCATCACAGAACCCATTCTGAGTAAGAGATATATATCTGGGAAATGCCTCATCACATGGGCCAACAAGACATGTCACGCTGTTGTGCGACACAAATACATGCCATCCACCGAAGAAACAGTGATGCTGCACCAGGACTTTGCAGACATGTTCCTTGAAAACTGGACCAACCAAAACCCCTTCTTGAATCAGGAACATGTGAACATGCCATCAGAAAGCATGGAGAGAATGATTCAACCCCAGCCATTGGTTTACAACACCATGATGTACAATCTGCGAAAGTTGCAGGAACTGTGGTGGCATCTTCTGAATTCTGGTAATTAAAGTTGTGCTTAGTAAACTACATAAATGATCAACCCTTTTGATGCTTTTGCAGGAAATCATCTTTGAATACATGATGGTATTTTTCCATCTCTCTTAGCTATATGCAGCAAGGGATAAATTAATTGTAAAAATCTTTCATAATGAGCAATTTCTCATTTTGCCACAAAGTTTTCAACTCAAATGATAATTCTTCCCTTTATAAAGTTTTCCAAGTCGGTAAAAATACAAATCATCTTTTCTAAATAAATGTTCCTTATATGAGTTGCAATCCTTATTGTGAGCAATTTCTCCATTTGGCACAATGTTTTAAAGCGTCTGTATGTTGTAAAGGGTTATCTCATCTGTGCATCAAGTGCACAAGGTCAACTATTGTGATTGTCCTGAGTTTGCTGTCTTTTTCTGTCATCAGTGTCCTCCACCAATAATCATATCTGAAACCACTGTGTCATATGTGTACATGATTGTTAACTTATGGTCTCTCATAAAGAATTCTGGTTGTGAATTTTTTTTATTAAACTTTCACCTAAGAAACTACTGGCTCAATTTGTTTCTGCATATGATCGCCAATGATTGGCTGTTATTATTTGTCATAGTTGATAAACCCTTTTTCACATGCAACAAATCTACAGCAGACTACATTGTCAACAACTAAGCAAAAACTGTTTGAAATATGATGCAAACAGACGTCTGCTACTGATAATTCAATATACGTCTGAATGTGGGAAAGATTGATATAGTTTTGTTTTAATCTTGTATGTTATAGGTGACATTGAAAAGTTTTATTTTAATCTTGTACTTTATAGGTGACATAGACAAGTTTAAAGAGCAAACCTTCTGTAACTTTGAATACCTGTTAGCCATGGCAGACACAGATGGAGTTCAGAATCTGATACAGAATTTAAAACTGGTGAAGAGCAATGTTGTAGACTCAGATATCCACATGTTAGATTTGACCTTGAAGGCGGCTGGAATTGGATTACACATTTCTCCACTACAACTGTCCAATGAAGTCATTGGAAGAATGGGACCCATTAAAGGTGAAATATAATTCTCTATATATATTGTCTCAAACATATGTTACTTAACCTCTTGGTTTAGATAAAACTTATTTTACATAGATTGTGAAACAAGCTTTAAGCTTATATTAATCATGCTAGATGACTGTTTCCTAGAGACTTCACCAGTAGACTACTTGTGCCGTTCATGTGGAAGAAACATTTGGTTTGAAATCATCTGAGGGAAAAAATTTAACACTTGATGAATTGGAAGTTTTATTTGTATCAGAGCTGAATACCTTGATTGCTATGACCAAGTTGTCCTTTTCTGAAATTACCTTAAATCCCTCTGTTTTGCAGATTTTTTCCCAGAATATATAGATCCCCTTATAAGCCAGGCAATGGAATGGTGTGACAGCTATACATTTCCTTTACTTGTCCCCCTCACCAAATGGTTGGATAGCATACATGTACCTTTAGTTACCAGCATGAGTATGGAGGAACCAGTGTTGTGTGCAACAGTGATGCCAAATAGTCAACATATACTGTTGGCAACCAGTAAATCTATTCATATGTATCATATTCCAACTAAGAGATTGGTCAAGTCCTTTCACGGTAGGTAAACATTTTGTTTGTTCACTGTTTATGGTATCTTTTGTCTCATCAAGGACACATTTTGTCTGGTAAAATCATGACAGTTTTGCACTAGTTTTGAAAAAAAAGTGTACAAAGGAGAATTAACTCAGAATTTGACCATAACGTTTCCATTTCCACAATGCATTCACCCTTTTTTCACATACAATAGATCAGCTATAGATGTCTTTGAAAACATCATGACAACAAACTTATGAAAATATATCTTTAAAATGAAAAGTTGTATTCTTGAAAGAGTTGAAATCATTGTGGCAAGATGAGAATTTTCTCATTATAAGATCAATGTTTTGCTTTTGATACAATGCTTGCAAAAGTTGTCTGCTTCAGATGCACCAAACTGTCCCTGCTTGCAGGAAAGGGTTTAAACTGTATTTCCACTTTGCATAGATAACATCTTTCTCCTGATATGTTTCCAAAGCAGACAACTAGATATATCTATAAATATATCTTCTCAGGTAAATGATTAATTTGTCTAGACTTTACAGTCATTTGTCATTGTGTACAGTTTGTTTAGAATCTTGTAATACTTTCAGGGCTAAATGCCAAGGTTACCTGTCTACACTTGAACACAGAATCATGGATGCTGTATGCAGGCATCAAAGATAAAACTGTGAATATATGGACCTTGAATTCGGAGTCATGTATAAAGACACTGAGGTATTTTTTCATATTTCATAGTACATTACTAAAAATGGTAAATCCCATAATGCGGACATTTTAGTTTTGGATAAACATGTGCTAACACACAGTGCCGACAGAACCCCCATTAACTGGCTGCATGTGACATAGCATCAATAAAGCCTCAATTAAACTATATCAAATATGATTCCAGAAAAGATTTCTAATTTAATGAGCCAGGGCAGGATGACAGGGCTCCTTTTGTAACTCGAGGACCATTTCCTGCTTGTTAAATTATGTTAACTGAAACTATTCGGGAAATAAGTCATGCTCATGATCAGAGTTTTTCATAAGTCAGAAATGACTGGGACTTTCAACAGGACTGACACTATGTTAATTCTTTCCAACCTGCAGACGCATTTTGACGCAATAGCAGCAGACAACTTTTGAAAACATTGTGGCCAAAGGTGAAATTGCTTATAATGAGCAATTTCTCCTTCGGCCACAATGTTTTCAACTTTATTTAACAATTATACTATCTTTTATGGACATTTTTCAAGGTTTTTGTCCCCATGTTTTAAAAGTTGTCTGCTGCAAATTTGTTGTATGTGGGAAAGGGTTAAACAAGCACTACAACTTTACTTTTACCAGTAGAATTTCTCTATTTACAGTGGTTTTAAGTCCATGGTTACATATATAGAATGTTATGGAGAGTCCAATGTGATATGTGGAATGGATAGCGGTGGGATACAGGTACAGATGATCTTTGATGAATCTGTTATAGCCAGGCTAGACCTACACAGAAAACCCATTACTGCATTGGAGCTGTGTAAATCAGACACCATTCTCGTATCAGGTATGCAATCCTTTCCCACATACAACAAATCTACAGCAGATGACTTTGAAAAGAATTTGAAATGAATATCGCAAATATAAAAAAGCAGTTCTCTAGATAAGGAGCGTTTTTCATGCTCTAAAATCCTTCTTTGACCTCAAAAATCTATGTTGTTGGTACTCAAAAGAATCGTCTCAGTGAAAGGATTCTTTTGAGTACCCACAACATAGGTTTTAATGAGTGCTAAGAGAGATATCATTTTTAGAAAGACCTATTTACTTCTCCTTATCTAGTCCTCTGAAAAAATATATTATCTAATATAATTATTAAATAAAACTGAAAACAGTGTTGCAAAATGCTTCTGTATGAGGGAAAGGTTTGAAAAAAGTAATTTATTCTTTCATCCATTCACCTGACATCATTTACAGTGAAAATCTGTAAGGATAAATATTGAAAATCTGAAGTATTAGAAGATTTAAGACAGAATTTAAATATTGTGTGAATTGATGAGAATGTTCCAGTGTACTAATTTGTTCACTGTTGTTTGTTAAAGAGGCCTTAAAAGTTTTCTGTAGCACTCATTTAACACACTCATTTTACCACCAGCTAGTCTATCTGAAATATGACATCAGTTTTCTAAAGATCGGGTTTCAAATTTGTTGAAAATCTGGTTTTAATAAAGGCATTTAGATAGTTTAGCAGCATACTGGTGGGCTTGGTATCTCTTATATAACTATCATGTTGTATATTTTCACAGGGTCCCTAGATGGTAACATAATGTGTGGTATAGATGAGAGTATCTTGGTATCTCTTATATAACTATGATATTGTGTATTTCAGTGGGTCACTAGATGGTAACATAATGTGTGGTATAGATTAGAGTGTCTTGGTATCTATTATATAACGATCATGTTGTATATTTTCACAGGATCCCTAGATGATAACATAATGTGTGGTATAGATGAGAGTATCTTGGTATCTCTTATATAACTATGATATTGTGTATTTCAGTGGGTCACTAGATGGTAGCATAATGAGTGGTATAGATTAGAGTATCCTAGTATCTCTTATTCCACTATCATGGTGTGTATTTCACAGGTTTCCTAGATGGTAACATAATGTGTGGTATAGATTAGAGTATCTTGGTATCTCTTATTTCACTATCATTTTGTGTACTTCGCAGGATCCCTAGATGGTAACATAATGAGTGGTATAGATTAGAGTATCTTAGTATCTCTTATATAACTATGATATTGTATATTTCACAGGGTCCCTTGATGGTAACATAATGTGTGGTATAGATTAGTGTGTCTTGGTATCTCTTATATAACAATGATGGTGTATATTTTCACAGGATCCCTAGATGGTAACATAATGTGTGGTATAGATGAGAGTATCTTGGTATCTCTTATATAACTATGATATTGTGTATTTCAGTGGGTCACTAGATGGTAACATAATGAGTGGTATAGATTAGAGTATCCTAGTATCTCTTATTCCACTATCATGGTGTGTATTTCACAGGTTTCCTCGATGGTAACATAATGTGTGGTATAGATTAGAGTATCTTGGTATCTCTTATTTCACTATCATGCTTTGTATTTCACAGGATCCCTAGATGGTAAGATAATCCTATGGTATACATTAGAGTGGTTACAGATGAACACCGTTGATACAGACACACTCGGACCAATCCTCTGTCTCGGTATCTCTCAAGATGGGACATTTATCGTTGCAGGTAGGGATGCAGAGCTCTAGTTAAGGGGCATTTTATGTTCTAAAATCCATATTTGTCATTCAAACCATATGTTGTGGGTATTCAAAAGAAGCGTCTCACTGAGACGATTCTTTTGAGTACCCACAACATAGGATATGGTTGAGTAAATACTAGAAATATTGTGGGGAAAAGATCTGTTCACTCCCTCTTATCTAGTCCTCTGCGGGATGAACAGAGTAGCTTTTGTCAGTTTGAAAAATAGTATGTCCTATGTGGCTTGTCATTTGTCCTATGTGGCTTGTCATTTAACCCTTTCCCTCATAAGCAATTTCTCCTTTTGTCACAATGTTTTCAACTCTATTAAAGTATTGTACTTCCATTTAAAGTGAGTTTCCAATTGTTTTCAGGTAGGTTTTCAAAGTCGTCTGCTGCAGATCTGTCTTATATGTAAAAAAGGGTAAACCTTTCCCTCATATCAAGAAATGACACCTCTGCAACTGTGACTTACTTGTTTTGAGAAATTTCTCATTTTCACTATTTTTTTAACGGAAATTTGCTCTTATCCTAACAGGTAAAGATTAATGCAGACTTTTGTCCACTTTTATGGTGGTATATTACTGCTGTAAGATAACCAGTTAATGTTTTGTACAATATTAACTGGTTATCTAGTTAGGGTTTGCGAATTTCACTTAATAAGTAACATACTAACTGGTTTACTAGATAAGATTTGTGTTAACTAGTTAACCAGTTAGTATGTGACATAATAAGTAGTTAACTAGATAGGATTTGAGTTGTACATTAATGGTCGTATAAGTCTTATTTTTTCATAACTGGTAACACATATCTTATCTAGTTAACCAGTTAGTATGTGACATAATAAGTAGTTAACTAGATAGGATTTCAGTTGTACAGTAATGGTCGTATAAGTCCTATTTTACAGCATGGAAAGGTAACTGGTGGCAGTTCTGGGCACTTTCATGCCTGTTTTTAGTCTTACGTTTCTAGAATTTCAAATAAGTGGTAACACGAATCTTATCTAGTTAACCAGTTAGTATGTTTCTTATTAACTGAAATTCGCAAATCCTAACTGATAACCAGTTAATAGTGTACAAAACATTAACTGGTTATCTTACAGCAGTAATATGCCACACTACACTTTAGCTGATATAACAGTTATTTATAATTAGATATACATGTATTTCAGGGTCTGAAAATAGACGACTTCATGTGATTGCTTTGGCAACAGGAACTGTGGCACAAACAATTACAGTTAAAACGGGCAACGTATGTTCCAATCACTTTTTATGTCAAACTTCTGTTATGCGGGCATCTTTGTGTCCTTAACCCTTTACCTCATATAGACGCTTTCTGATGCCTCTGCAGCAGACAGCTTTTTGAGAACATAGTGACAAAAGAAGAAATTGCTCAAAACAAGCATTTTTATTTCTCCTTTTGCCACAATGTTTTCCACTTTTAGTCATAGGTTATCCATTCAATTATAGAGATTTTCTATTTTTTTGACAAATTATGTTCGAATTCTTCTGCTGCAGAATTGTAGTATGAGGGAAAGGGTTAAAGCTTTTCCCACTTACAATAAGTTTGCAGCAGAAGACATTGAAAAAATCTAGTTAAAACTATGGACAATCTCCATATAAGGAAGATTTATTATTAAATTGAGCTGAAACCATTGTGGCAAAATGAGAAATTGCTCATTATGAAAGTCGTCTGCTGCATGGATCAAAGCCTTTTCCTCATACAGAAGTTATTTGATTCCTTTACAGCAGATGACATTTGAAAATATTTTGAGAAGAGGAGCAATTACTCACTTTTAGCAATTTTTCCTTTCCCCGAAATATTTCCAACTCTTTATCAAAAATATACCTCCATTATCAAGATGTTACAAAATCTTCCTCAAATGATTTTAACCCTTTCCCACATGCAACAACTCTGCAGCAGACAATTCTGAAATTATAAACGCAAAAACAATTGGAAACTACCTTTAAAATGAAAGTACAATAATAATATAGAGAAGAAAACATGGTGACAAAAGGAAAAATGTCTTGTTTTGAGCAATTTCTTCTTTTTTCGTCATGTTTTCAAAAAATCTTCTGATGCAGAGGCGTCAGAAATCGTCCATATGAGGGAAATGGTTAATGCAAATGAGTCTTAAAATATCATATAAGGTAAAAATGGATGGATGATTTTGATACAATGCTGAAAAGTGAAATTGTTTGTTAACCCTTGCCCACTTGCGACGCATTCTGACACAATAGCAGCAGACTACTTTTGAAAACATTGTGGCCAATTTAAGGTGAAATTTCTTGTGATGAGCAATTTCTCCTTTGGTCACAATGTTTTCAATTTTATTTCACAATTAAGCTATTTTTTATGGAGATTTTTTAGGTTTTTGTCATCATGTGCTGCATAATTGTTAAAGCAATCTCATTTTTTGTCACATACTTTTCAAAAGTTGTCTCCTGTAACGGCACCATTAGATGTTCATCATAAACGAAAGGGTTTCACAATGATATTATGTAATTTTTGCATAATTGCTGTGTTTTGTTGGCATTGTATGAGAGTTCTCTCCCCTTTTCTCTGGTACATACAACTATTGATGCCTCTGCAACAGGTCTTTTTACACATTGTATTCACTCTTTCCCACTCATATAATAATAAATTTCTCCATTTGCCAATATGTTTTCAAAAGTCAGTTGCTGCAGATGTATTAAAATTATGTCTGCTTGTGGGCAACGATTTAACCCTTTCCCACTTATAGACGCATTTTGACACATCCGCAGCAGAAGACTTTTGAAAACATTGTGACAAAAGGAGAAATTGCTCAAAACAAGCAATTTCTCCTTTTGCCACAATGTTTTATAAATGCCTATGCATGCTACTTTACAGAAGTTTCTTGACATCTTATTTGACTCATTTTCGAATAGAGCAGAGAAGGACCACACTGTACAGATCTTTGAGCTGATATTGATCTACACTGGTGGCATAATGCCTTATGATTGGTTCTCTCAGATTAACACTTGTTCAGAGCTTGAGATAATGTTCATTTTGCATGTTCTAAAATTCTTATTTGACCCTCTAACCCTATGTTGTGATACTCACTGAGACGATTCATTTGAGTACCAACATCATAGGGTTTGGTCGGACAATAAAAGAGATATTGTGGGGAACAGAGCTGTATAATCCTCTGCTTGTTTATTCTCAGATTAACAGAATTTCAGTTTGTAAGGACTGCCATCACTGTGTAGCTGGATGTTCATCTGGTGAAGTGCTCCTCTACAATTTTAGAACCATGGAAATACTCAGTATTTATAACAAACATAAGTCCGAAATTATATCTTTGATGATGGATGACAACAATCAACTGGCTGTTTCTACTTCAAAGGTTTGACTATATTTATCTGCTATTTCTGATATGTGATTTATTTTAAGATGTTACAATACACCAAAAAAATCCTTCTTTGTTTCCATGTAAATCGACCAGTTTCAGTCCACAAATGTCACACTTTCTAAGCGTTTCTCATGTAGAACACCATAAATCATTGAAAAGAGTTACCTCCTAGCTTTAAAACAATCAAAAAAAAATGTGGGGTCATGCATTATGCAAGAAAGAACTCACCAGGCGAAAATGGTAACCGTCATTTTGGACCAAATCGGGCCCGGACAAAACCGGTGTATAGCATTCTCTACTTTCACTTTCAAACAAGGTCAAAATACTAAAAATGATCAAATCAATCATTTCCAGTGCATCCTATACACATTCACAATGCATTTAAACTCAATGTCATACATTCAATACATTCTGGTGATGGTATACACTCATTTCTACGCAAACAAAGTTTTTTTTAGGGACTATAGTACTGTAGATCAGCAAGTCGGTGGATGTATTTAGCGTAATTTCCTTTTATCCATTCCACCTTTTACTTAACCCTTTCCCACATACAACAAATCTGCAGCAGACGACTTTGAACTCATCTTGTCAAAAACACAGAATATCTCTATAAATGAAGGTATAAAAAAAACAAAAAAAACATTGTGGCAAAAGGAGAAATTGCTCATTATGAGCAATTTCTCCTTTTGTCACAATGTTTTCAAGAGTCATCTGCTGCAGAGGCGTCTGAAAGCGTCTATATGTGGGAAAGTGATAAATGATACAATTGAAAATATTGTTAGAAAGGAGACCTGTCATTTTGATATACCCTTTTCCTTCAATGTTTTCAAAACTCACCTTCTAGATAAGCATATAAAAGAAGGGTTAATTGCTTCAATCTACAACTACATTTCACAGATTTGCAAATAAAACTTTTAGTGTCAAAAAGAAAATGCATCAATTGTAAAAGATCAAATTTTAAAAATATAATTTGGGATGTTTTGTTTGTGGTCAAAGGAGTGCACTGTGTCCGCCTTCCATGTGCACCGTCTCTGTAAACTGCATCATCAACAATTTATTTAACCCTTTCCCTGATGCCTCTGCAGCAGCTGGCTTTTTGAAAACGAGCAATTTCTCCTTTTGTCACAATGTTTTCCACTTTTCTTCATAGGTTATCCATTCAATTATAGAGATTTTCTATTTTTTGACAAAAATGTTAAAGTGGTCTGCTGCAGAATTGTCGTATGAGGGAAAGGGTTAAACAACATCTTCTCTTAAACTACACTGCCTTTTTCAACACAACTTCACAGGAAAGTTTGTTTAACCCTTTCCCTCATATAGACGCTTTCTGATGCCTCTGCAACAGACAGCTTTTTGAAAACATAATGACAAAAGAAGAAATTGCACAAAACGTGCAATTTCTCCTTTTGCCACAATGTTTTCCACTTTTCGTCATAGGTTATCCATTCAATTATGGAGATTTTCTATGTTTTGACAAAATACGTTCAAAGTCGTCTGCTGTAGAATTGTCGTATGAGTGAAAGGGTTAATGCCCCTATTTCTGCTAAAGAGTTAAATTCTATTGAAATTTCTAGTTGCTGCTCTGCACATAGACGGGATAAAATTACAAAACTTATAAAATTCTTCTCCTCTGAAACTGTTGAAGTTTGTGTGGCAAATGTATTTGTGACCTTCCACAACAAAAATTCAGGCCATATGTTCTTGTTGAAAAACATTGATACGCCATGCTTCAATTATCGGATTACTTACCAACAAAAAGAAATAGCAGCTTGTGTACTTGCATTGAAGTGTCATAAACTGCGAGCCAGACAGGTACCCGGATTAGGAAAAGGGCACATCAATTTACTAAGGATTTACAACTTGGCGAAAAATCAAAGAGGAACCAGTTTATCACAGTTTGAAACATTGTTTTCCCCTTAACACCAAACCCTGAGACCATGAAAAGTTATCGCCATTCATTTTCACAAATTGAGAAAAATCTTTCGCCACTTTATTTCAATTTTCGCATTTGGCAAAAATGGCGAATGACAGCCCTGATGACCCCCATGCGGTATTAGAAAATAGGTTAAATGACAAAACTATTTCGCATCTGAAACTTCTTTTCTGGTTTTCAAGATAAGGTGACACTCTCCTAAAATTGTCCAAGACCCATTGACTGGTTAAAAAGTATTGCTGCTAGATGGCATCTGAAAGCGAGCAATATAAAAGTATTTTCTCTGAAACTGCTTATCTAATTTTAAGATATAATATCGCAGAAATGTTACTTTTTGTAAAGATTGTCTAAGCTATTTTGATTTGTTAGAAAAACCGGGCCTCCAGGCTGAATCTGAAAATTGTTCACATTGTAAATTGACATAACTATATAATTATTTTATGCCGATGGAGCTACCGTTAAAAATCTGTTACAAGTTTTATCTCTCTTCCTGAATTAAATGTTAGGCACAATTTACTTTTACAGAAAAGCAATATGGTATTCCTCAATACCTGATTTCTCACCTGGAGACACATTTTGACGCATGACAACAGAGGACTTTTGAAACATTGTGGCAATAGAAGAAAGTGCTCATGATCTGCTTAAAAATTTAACAATCATCTGGTTCAAATGTTTCATAACTTGGGAAAGGGACAAAGCAATCCATAGAGAAAGTATCCTGAAAATGATTTGATCAAGTTAAAGACAAAGAAGCAGAAATTGAAAAAAAAATATGTAGAAATTACTTACCTTCTATATTTTCAAAATGTTATGGTGAAGTCTTGGAGATTTGTTGTAACAATTTAACCCTTTCCCAATTGCAACAAATCTGCAGCAGACAACTTTTAATTGATCAAGTCCAAAATATAGTGTACTATTTCCATAAATTATAATATAATTATTGATTAGAGTTGAAATCATTGTGACAAATGGAGAAATTGCTCATTATGAGCAATTTCTCCATTTGCCACAATAATTTCAAAAGTCGTCTTTATGTGGGAAATGGTTAATACTCCAAAAGGGAATAAAAAATGCAGCATCTGGAAATATGAAAGTGTCGTGAAGAGTTTATTTATAGGTATCCCTTTTCCACTGGCAGACATATTTTAATGCATCTGCAGCAGACGACTTGTGAAGAAGACTACGATAAAAGAGGAAACTGCTCAAAATAAACAATTTCACCTTTTGTCACAATGTTTACAACTCGTATTCCACAATAAAACTTTGATTTGTACAGATTCCTCTTATTTTTACGAACATATTTTTTAAGTCGTCTGCTGCGAATTTTTGTATGTGGGAAAGGTGTAGGGAAAAAAGAAACTTTCAGTTTTGTGAAATTTTTCATTATCTACTACAATGTTTACAAAAAATTTGTATGCACAAAACTAATGGTAAACAAACTTGTCTGTATTAGGAACAAGGTTAACATGGACCCATCTTTTTTAACCCTTTCCCTCATACGACAATTCTGCAGCAGACGACTTTGAACGTATTTTGTCAAAACATAGAAAATCTCCATAATTGAATGGATAACCTATGACAAAAAGTTTTGTGCAATTTCTTCTTTTGTCACTATGTTTTCAAAAAGCCGTCTGCTGCAGAGGCGTCAGAAAGCGTCTATATGAGGGAAAGGGTTAATCCTTTCCCACCTTCAGACACATTTTGAAGTTATAGCAGAAGATGACATTTGAAAATATTGTGGCCAATGGTGAAATTGCTCATGATAAGCCATTTCTCTTTTGCCCACAATGTTGTCAACTTTAATTAACAATTAAGCTTTATTGAGATTTTTCAAGTTTTTGTAACTATATTTTCAAAGTCGTCTGCTGCAGATTTGCTGTATGTGGGAAAGAGTTAACAATATTTCCATCTTTGTCACTTTCAGAATGAGGTTCATGTGTGGAGCCTGTTGCGCTGTTACACAAAACACGGATACCATGAGACACACAGCGGGGCAGTCAAGTGTGTCGCCATCACACATGACAACAAGAGACTCATTACAGGTATTGTGAAAACCAACCATTTTCCACTTGCAGATGCATTTTGATGCATGTGTAGCAGACAACCTTTGGAAACATTACAGCAAAAGCAGAAACTGCTCTAAATGAGCATTTTCTCCTTTTTGCCATAATGTTTTCAACTCTATTTCAATTTAAATAGATTTTTCCATATTTTTTTCAACTCTATTTCAATTTAAATAGATTTTTCCATATTTTTTCCCAGATGTTTTCAAAGTCATTTGCTGCAGATTTGTTGTGGATTATGGACAACTGAAAACATTACATAGACCATGGCACTTGAAAATAGGTAGAAATGGTATCTTTGTGAATGTATTGATTTTCAGATAAAGTAAGTCTTATTTAACGGTGACCTGTCTTTAGTGAAGTCTACGATTTTAAAAATAGTGGGCTGGTATATGAAGTGAGACTTGATTATAAGAACAAATGAAAGTATAATTAAAAAGCAATTGACAACATTGTGACAAAAAGAGAAATTGCTTGTTATAAACAAAGACTTTTTTCTGCTGCAGGTGCATCAAATGCAACTACATGTAAAGAGGATCAGCTTATATCAGATAATAACTTATGTACTCTGGTCTCAGAAGTTTGTGAGCCTCAGCATTCAAGGAACTATGCTGCCGAGGACTAAATGAATCTTTAGACATAAGAAAATATTTCAACACCCTTCAGTTGACAGCTAGTTCAAAGTCATCAGAGAAAAGGGACGGTAAAATGACGTCATGATAATCACATAGAATACTTTATGATATATATTTTCTAATTTAAGGCAGCATGGATGGTTTGATGAAGACATGGACGCTAGACATCAGTGACTTTTCAGACAATTTTGTCGGACATAACGGTCCTGTCACATGCATTGCTCTCGCTGATGACAACTCATTTGTTGTGTCCGGGTCCAGCGACAAGACTCTAAAAGTGTGGAGTCTTACACTGGTTTGTGTCATTACTCATTACAAGGTAAGCCATATTATATGTATTTTTTACGGTATTTAACCCTTTCCTCCCTGCAGATTCATTTTGACACAATAGCAGAAGATGACTTTTGAAAACATTGTTGCCAAAGGTGAAATTGCTCATGATTAGCAATTTCTCCTTTGGCCATAATGTTTTCAACCTTATTTAACAACTAAGCTATCTTTTATGAAGATTATTCAGTTTTTTATCACCATGTATTCTAAGTCATCTGCTACAAATTTGTTGTATGTGGGAAAGGGTTAAGAATGTTACTAAGTACATGTATCATACAAATCATCTTTTGTACTCAGATATGACAATTTCAAAAGCTGTTAACTTTGAAAATTTCTAAAGACAAGACCCAGATAGTCTGAAAAAAAGAGAGAGAATTTTAATTTAATGGATCGTTTACAGAAATGTTCAGATGCAGAGATGGCAGATGTGGCATGTATCAGGGAAAGGGTTAACCCTTTCCCTCATACGGCAATTCTGCAGCAGACGACTTTGAACGTATTTTGTCAAAAAATAGAAAATCTCCTTAATTGAATGGATAACCTATGACAAAAAATGGAAAACATTGTGGCAAAAGGAGAAATTGCACGTTTTGTGCAATTTCTTCTGTTGTCACTATGTTTTCAAAAAGCCGTCTGCTGTAGAGGTGTCATAAAGCGTCTATATAAGGGAAAGGGTTAAGTACAAATATTGGAGGGTTGGAATAACCATAAAAGGTAGAAACACATTTTTTCTGAAGTTGCCAATCCTATGATGTGCATAATACGGTTATGATCCGTGCTCAACACAAACTGACCTTGGTGTAATTATAACACATGAGGACAAAGACCTTGCTGCACATTCATGCCTTAACCCTTTCCCTCATACGACAATTCTGCAGCAGACGACTTTCAACATATTTTGTCAACAAATAGAAAATCACTATAATTAAATGAATAACCTAAAACTAAACTAAAAGTGGAAAACATTGTGGCTAAAGGAGAAATTGCTCGTCTTGAGCAATTTCTTCTTTTGTCACTATGTTTTCAAAAAGCCATCTGCTGCAGAGGCGTCAGAAAGCGTCTATATGAGAGAAAGGGTTAATAAATTTAATTAACCCTTTTCCACCTATAGATGCATTTTGACGCATCTGCAGCAGACGACTTTGTATCAAAAGGAGAAATTGCTCAAAACAAGCAAGTCTCCCTCTGCCACATAGTTTTCAACTTGTTTAAGTAATTATACACCTACAATAATAGAGATTTTCCATATTTTTGAGTAGACATTTATAAAGTCTTCTGCTGCAGATTTGTTGTATGGGTTAAGATCAAAATATATACTGCTTTCTAGAAGTTTCTGTAATACATGTACATTATATGACTAGTCGACAAACAGTGCAAAGCCAGAACTGACTTCCCTGATGTGCTGGCAGATCTTGATCTACACTGGTCACAAAATGCCTTATACTTGGTTTCCGCAGAGCCCCTCTAATTTGTGACTTTTGCATGGATGTGCAGAGTAAGTAGATCAGACTGATAATACGTAGGTTGATACAGGTCCACACTTATGGCAATAGCCCTAAAGTTGTTTTTTTATTGTGGCACTTCTATTATTGAACACCTATATTTGTTAGGGCCATGAAGCAGCTCTAAGAGGTGTGGAAGTGCTAAATGACAACCATCAGGTGCTGTCTATGGATGTCATGCAGAAGATACATTTGTGGCGGGCTGAAGATGGACAAAATCTCCGCCTTTATGAGGGGCCGACAACAATATACACCATCGCCTCAAATGGTCAGATCTGCGTGTCTGGGGCGGGCGATAACAGG
Source organism: Serripes groenlandicus (assembly GCA_031761405.1). NCBI lineage: Eukaryota > Metazoa > Mollusca > Bivalvia > Cardiida > Cardiidae > Serripes > Serripes groenlandicus. The sequence goes on from JASEVX010000004.1 coordinate 90,312,285, forward strand.
TTTGGTTTTTATTAAAAATTAAATATTGAATTCTTCTTATTTTTGCTTTTCCTTACATGCATGAATTTAACCCCCTCTATTTCACATACAACAAATCTGCAGCAGATGTCTTTGAAAACATCTTGGCAAAAATGTGGCTGCAAAAGAAGAAATCGCTCATGATGAGCAATATCTTCTTTTGCCACAATGTTTTCAAAAGACGTCTACTGCGGAGGCATCAGAAAGCATCCATGTGTGAAAAGGTTAATACTTCTGCAGCTGGCATCTGTACAAATTCTTATTAAAGAAAAGAAGATTTTATCAAAGCAAGTTCTTTCTTTTTTTCCCACTAATTCTTTTTGACATCATAGCGTCAAAGTGATTTACTCTTCATCATGCATTGTTCAAATGTTTACAGGGACTTTAAACTTTAAAGGTATACTTTTATCTGACTGGAGATGAGCATACCAATACTTTAACCCTTTCTCTCATACAGACGCTTTCTGACGCCTCTGCAGCAGATGGCTTTTTGAAAACATAGTTACAAAAGAAGAAATTGCACAAAACGTGCAATTTCTCCTTTTGCCATAATGTTTTCCACTTTTAGTCATAGGTTATCCATTCAATTATACGTTCAAAGTCGTCTGCTGCAGAATTGCCGTATGAGGGAAAGGGTTAATATTTATACAATCTCACTGGTAGTTGTGTTGTTTCTCAGCATAGCCCATCTGCACATTACCAGAAAAAACTTGCCACTGTGTGTGCAGTCTGGTCCGGATATTCCTTGTTAATCATCAACTCAGTCAAACATTCTAAGAGCTTCTTGAGCTACATTATGGCCACATAGCACTTTCCCATATACTTGCGCATATTAGACAACTTTTGAAAAAAACACTGGCCAAAGAAGGAATTGCTCACAGTTGGAGCAGTTTCTCCTATTGCCACAATGCTTTCAACTCCATTCAATATTTATACATTCATTTTTAGAGAATTTGCCTAGATATTTCCAAAATACTCTGCCTCAGATTTGCTGTATGTGGGAAAGGGTATAACATTATGGACCATGCAAGCATGTATTCCCCAAGTTGAATTTGTCAGCATTAACCTTTTCCCTCTTACAACAAATATGCAGCAGACTATCTTAAATACATCTAAGCAAAGATATGGACAATCTCTATACAGGAAAGATGAATTATTGAGCAGATTAGAAACAATGTGGCAAAATAAAGAGGGAGAATTGCTCATTAATTAACCCTTTCCCTCATATAGACACTTTCTGACGCCTCTGCAGCACACGGCTATTTGAAAACATAGTGACAAAAGAAGAAATTGCACAAAACGTGCAATTTCTCCTTTTGCCACAATGTTTTCCACTTTTAGTCATGGGTTATCCATTCAATTATAGAGATTTTCTGACAAAATATGTTCAGTCGTCTGCTGCAGAATTGCTGTATGAGGGAAAGGGTTAAAAGCAACTTTTCCTTTTTCAACATTGTTTTAAAATTCATATTCTGCAGATGCCCCAACCTGTGTCTGTGTGTGATAATGGCCAGGGTTCAATTTAAAATCCCGAAAGGTTGGTTTCTCATGTGGTGTAAAGAATTTTTCATTTTTGTGTCATTAGACTTACAATTGCAGCAGGGGTCACTTCTCTTTTGTCCATCCCATTGAGCCCTGGTAGCTCAGTCTGTAGCAACGCAGGCTGTCAATCCAGGGGTTGTGAGTTTGAACCCCAGCTCGGCCATCGTTTTTTCCAACGTTTGATAAAAGTCAATAAGACAAGTGTCATACGTGTTCCACCAATGTGAAAAAGCAGCCAGTTGCTTGGAAAGATTGTTGTGTTGAACACTCTGAGAAAACCAGGAAACACATGGGTAGGTGAACTGGCCACTATGATGCTTTGACCTTGGTTATTGGCAGGAGATATTTGTGTTCATTTGTATATACTTGTTATCAAACATGGTCTGTTTTAACAGGTTACAGGTCTGGCAAATTACTGACGGTACTGTGATCAAAGAAATCAGTCACAAAGACAAGATAACCTGTCTCCTGTCTTCAAAAGATTGTCAGTACCTTGTAACAGGTTCATTTGATAAGTGTGTGAAGGTTTGGGAACTGGGAACCGGAAAATTAGTCCAGGTAAGTGATATCATATCAGTATTAACCCTTTTCCCCATAGATGCTTTCTGATGCCTCTGCAGCAGACGGCTTTTTGCAAACCCTTTTTTAAAATGAGCAGTTTTTCCTTTTGCCACAATATTTTCTCCTTTTAGTCATTTGTTATCCATTCAATAAAAGAGATTTTCTATTTTTTGACAAAATATGTTCAACGTTGTCTGCTGCAGATTTGTTGTATGCGGGAAAGGGTTAAACATGAAACATTTACGTACAGTCAAACCTGTGCCAAGATCCACCTTGGAATAGCAATTCCCTGTCTTAAGCAGCCACACTTTAATTTCTGAATTACTCAATTTCTGCACAAATGACGCTGCAAGTAAAGACCACCTGTTAACAAAGACAAGATTGTTGCCTTCCCATTGGTGGTATTTATATACAGGAACCATTGTAGTTGGTTGTTTTTCTTTCTTTCATTCCTCATTATTGGTTACTTATAGTAGTAAGTTCATCTAGATCTATTCTAACTAAATCACGTATCACATAACCTGATTTGAAATTGTATGACAGGGTTCTTTTTTTATGTGCAATTAATTTTTAGCCATTTTTACAATCATGTAAATAATTCAAACTTAAAATTTGCAACATAAACACCATTAAAATGGACATTTATTAACCCTTTCTACTATCCAGAGGCATTATGATGCATCTGCAGCAGACACATTACTTTTGAAAACATTGTGGAATACTTACAGCACATTTCCAGTTACTGTAGATTCAGATCAGCCTAGGAAGCCAGGCAGTCCAATCAGAGTCTCCAAAGGGTTAAATCAAATGGAGAGTATAAGGCAGTAAAATTTAGAAATTTTACCTGAATACTGGCAGTCACGTTTGTTTTGCTGCTTGTGTAAAATGTGGCACCGAGGATAAGGCATTATCCTTCTATCAATTGCTCTGAGAATCATATTTGCTTCAAAATTGCTCAAAATGCATCAGAGATGTTATGTTTTAATGAAAAGCTTAACCCTTTCCCTCATACGACAATTCTGCAGCAGACGACTTTGAACGTATTTTGTCAAAACATAGAAAATCTCCATAATTGAATGGATAACCTATGACAAAAAGTGGAAAACATTGTGGCAAAAGGCGTCTGCTGCAGAGACGTCAGAAAGCGTCTATTTGAGGGAAAGGGTTAATGAAAAGCTTCAAGGCATATGCGGGATTTGCCACAGCGCATCACAGCTGCGCATCTTTGACGGGTGCCAGTGAATTCATAACCTGTATATTTATCGTAAATGTTTATGTTAATCTTTGTAATTTTTACATTTATATTGCAGGATTTGTGTTTACAAAATATTTTTTATTATATTTTGATGTAATATTATTAAGAAATAATTAAAAAGTTAAAAGATTACGGCTATATAGTTGGCGGTTTTGTGATAATTAACTACAGTTTAGTTTCAATGACAATGAGGCACGACCATAGAACATACAGTTTGTGTGAGAAGAGTAGTTTCACTTTCTCACACCTGGAAGCTACTCTTAGACTGCAATGAGTATTGCATTGAAATTTTGATTTGAAAATATCTCGAGAAAAAATTGTAAAATCTGAATCATGGAGTGAAAAGCAAGATTTGGTCATTATAAGCCATTTCTTCATTGTCACAATGTTTTCAAAAGTTGCCAACTGAAGAATCATTAAATGTCATACTAGAAGATTATTGAATGTTGCAGGTGGTTGTTGATCACAATTGCCCGGTGCGAAGCATAGCAATGATGGAGAACAACGAGACTATTATATCAGCTTGCGACAATGGGGTCATACATCTGTGCAGTCTTAGCCTTGGTATTGTGGAGAGAAGATTGACAGGTCATACGGACAGTGTGACAGTTGTTCGTCTCTCAGCTGACGACACCGTTTTAGTATCAGGTAGATAATCTCTGTTACTATATTAACCCTTTCGCACATACAGAAGCTTTCTGATGCCTCTGCAGCAGACGACTATAGAACACATTGTGACAAAATGAGAAATTGCTCATAACGAGCAATTTCTCCTTAGGTCACAATGTTTTCAACTTTATCCAATAATTGCTCTTTCATTTATAGAGTTTCAAATTATTTGACTGAATGTCTTCAAAGTCATCAGCTGCAGATGTGTTGTATGTGGGAAAGGGTTAACCTTTTATGACAACCTACAAATCTGCAGCAGACGACTTTAAAAACATCAAGACAAACATATTGATACTTTATAACTAAAAGTATAATTATTCAGATGAATTGAAAACATTGTGGCACACGGTGTTTTCAAAAGTTGTCTGCTGCTGATGCGTCAAAATGCATCTGTAAGTGGGAAAGGGTTAATTTAAGATGTGCAAAGCATGAAAAGAACCTTTAACCCTTTCCCACATACAGACTCATTCTTTTGCCATAATGTTTTCAATTCTATTCATTAACCCTTTCCCTCATTTAGACGCTTTCTGACGCCTCTGCAGCAGACAGCTTTTTGAAAACATAGTGACAAAAGAAGAAGAACAAAACGTGCAATTTCTCCTTTTGCCACAATGTTTTCCAATTTTTGTCATAGGTTATTCATTCAATTATGGAGATTTTCTATCTTTTGACAAAATACGTTCAAAGTCGTCAGCTGCTGAATAATGGTATGAGGGAAAGGGTTAATTACACTTTATAACTCATAAAGAGATTTACCATAGTTTTGCCTAGACGTTTTCGAAATCGCCTGCTGCAGATTATGGTTAACAAGAAATAACAGTTTTTGGGTAGAGATGAGTAAATGACAAGACCATAGTATCTAATGCGGTTTTGAAGTCACGTGATGTAAATGACTGAGAAGACCATTTCTACCAATTCAGTACGCCAAAGAAATAGTGCAAACAGTTCTAGTTAATTGCTTCCTTCAAATGATATTTTTACAACTTTCTTTCTGAAAAAAACTTAAGGTAAAACTTCTCTTTGTCGTACAATATTTTAAAAACTTATTGTCTTCTGGGTGTCGAAGTTGTCTGTTAACCCTTTCTCACATACAACAAATCTGCAGCAGATGACTTTAAATACATCAAGGCAAAAATATTGAAAATCACTATGAAAGTATAACTATTAACAAATAGAGTTGAAAATATTGTGACAAAAGGAGAAATTGCTCATATTGAGCAATTTCTCCTTTTGCCATAATGTTTTCAAAAATTGTATGCTGCATACACGTTAGAAAGTGTCTGTATGTGGGAAAGGGGGGTAAACATATGCAGATTATCATTTTGAAAGTGAGATAGAACTTCAAAGTTTGATATATTCATCTAAATAGAGAACAAATAAAAATCTTCAGCACTTAAAAGATGGTGTTGAAATTTTGAAATGTTGAAACTTCTGCAATTATTGCTAATAGTGACACCAAAGTAAGTAATATATAGTTCAAAACTATTTTGGCAGTAAATGTTGAAAAACAGTCAATCAAAAAAGCCAATTAATATGTACAAAAATTAGGCCTACTGGGTATGTCTACCCAGTAAAAATGATGCATAAACGATCAATTTAGATGTTTATTGTACTGGAATGTGAAATTATTACTCTAATTTTATCCTAGAATTATGACTCTAATGTTTCAAGACAACTTTTAAACAGTTTTAAAACTTTGACTATAATATCTATAATCTGGAGCACCTTTCAGACTCTTTATCCCTTTCCCAAATCTGCAGGCCTAAACACAGATATGAAAAAAATCTTTATAAATGAAGGTTATAATTATTGAAAAGAGTTTGTAAATATTGTTACAAAAGTCATCTCTCGCAAATGTGTCAAAATGTATCTGCAACTGAGAAAGGGTTAACCGTTTCTCTCATATAGATTCTTTCTGACGCCTCTGCAGCAGACAGCTTTTTGAAAACATAGTGACATAGTCTCCTTTTGACACAATGTTTTCCACTTTAAGTCATAGGTGGTTATCCATTCAATTATAGAGATTTTCTATTTTTGACAAAATATGTTTAAAGTCGTCTGCTGCAGAATTGTTGTATGAGGGAAAGGGTTAACAATATATATAAAAGGTTCTTCAACAGGATAATTCATTCTTTCAACTGTAAATATTTTATGTCAAAATTGTGATATACAGAAACTAGAGCATGTTCTCCATTCCACAAAGCCGAGCCCCGGTAGCTCAGTCGGTAGTGACGCAGGTTGTCAATCCAGGGGTTGTGAGTTTGAATCCCGGCTCGGCCAACTTTCTTTCTGACGATTGACAAAAGTCAATGTGACATGCATCATTTGTCTTCCACCAATAGGCTAAGTCTATGTGGAAAAGCAGCTAGTTGCTTGGGAAGATTTTGTGTGGAGTACTGGTGTGAGAAAAACCAGGAAATACATGAGTAGGTGAACTGGCCGCCATGATATAACTGAGCAATTGTTCAAAACGGCTTTAAACCCCAATCAATCAATCAATCAATCCATACCACAAATGGAGTTCTTACTCTATAAAAGGTGTTTGAACGTGCAATAGTGTAAAAAGGCTGTGGTAGTAGTTGAACACTTTGGGACTAAAGAATAAATTACTCAAATTGATTAATTTCTACGTTTGTCATAATGTTTTCAACTCTATTCCTCGTTTAAAGTAGTTAAAACCTTAGTTCTACCTAGATGTTTTCAAAGATGTCTGCTGCAGATATGTTGTTGTATGTTGCACAGGGGAAAAGGGTTAAATGAGTACTAATTGCTTGTTTGATATTGAAGAGATTCGCTTACTTTTAAACCTTTCCCACATAAAGACAATTGTATACATAAGAGTAGAGAAACAAGATTGTTTTAACCCTTTCCCTCATATAGACGCTTTCTGACGCCTCTGCAGCAGACGGCTTTTTGAAAAAAACGTGCAATTTCTCCTTTTGCCACAATGTTTTCCATTGGTTATCCATTCAATTATAGAGATTTTCCACTTTTTGACAAAATAAGTTAAAAGTCGTCTGCTGCAGAATTGTCGTATGAGGGAAAGGGTTAAAGGAACGCATGTGTTGCCTGCCAATAAGTCATCTAGTGTAGAAGTGCAGGCAACATAGAAAATTGCTTTTTTTTTAGCAATGTTAAAATCTGTTTTCTACAATGTTATTATCATAATTCATTTTCTGCAATACTTTTTAACGCTTATTCACTTGCAGAATTATTTCGATGCATCAGACATATGAAAACATTCTCCTTTTTGTCACACTGTTTTCAACTCTATAAAATAACTATACTGTGTTGATAAATGTTTTACATGTTTTATGCATATTTATTTTCAAAGCTGTCTGCAGCAGATTTTTTCTATGTGGGAAAGTGTTAAGTAATCTTCATTGGAGACTGTTAAATTGAAGATAAAAATGGTATCTTTTTTTACAGGAAGTTCTGACAACACTATCAGAGTTTGGGCTGTAAAGCAAGGAATTGCTCTCACACTGTTTGACACCCACTATCCAATAATAGACCTTGTTATCACAGAAAATGCTCACCGAGTTGCTGTCCAACTTGCAGATAACAAGCATGTGCCGATACTGTGTCTTCATAATACTCCATCCAGGGCCAAATCACAGCTAACAATAAGTGTCTCGAGGCCAAATTCTACTGCAAGCAGTTTTGGATTTGTTAATTCTATGACAGACAGTCGCACAGATCTTTCTGGTTATAAGTTTTGTTTGTTCTCCTATACTGATGGTAGATATTTGAAGCCCTGAAATGAATGACTCTAGAAAACATCTACTTGACATTACTCACATTGATTTATTTCATTTTTTAACCCTTTCCCACATACAACAAATCTGTAGCAGACGGTGTTGAAAATAAACCTGAAAACAACTGGAAACTCCCTATAAATGAAAGTACAATAATTTAATAAAAAAGTTGAAAATATGGTGAAAAAAGGAGATATTGCATGTTTTGAGCAATTTCTTCTTTTGTCGCCATGTTTTCAAAAAGCCATCTGCTACAGAGGGATCAGAAAGTGTCTATATGAGGGAAAGGGTTCAAACTAAGACTTAACATACTTATTTAGGGATGTTTTCAAAGTAGATCTAAAGTACACAATCCTAAAGAAATTTCTTTGGATGTATAAGCAATTATAGGTTTCTCCAAGAACTATAATGCAAATAGAAAATTCCTGTTATTGCAGACTAAATTATTTATTCCTTAAATCTTTGTTGGATATAAACCTATTTTGATTCATCTATATACAGACATCTTTCATTGTGACAAAAGGAGATTCTTCTATAAGTTTTATAAAACATAAAATTCTTTTTTGCAGATTTTTACAGCGACTCTCACTCATTACCTGTTAAACCACGACCTCCAACAAGAAATCGATGCATTCCATCTATGTTTCCATTGCCTAGGAGTCGGAGACGATTATCCTCAACTTCAAGTATACCACAGATAATACAGGTATTTATCCTCGTCTCTGATGTCCATTACTTTTTGGCAGCTCTACAACAAACTCTGTAACAAACATTGCCCATGATGAACACTTTCTTCTTTTCCAACAATGGTTTCAACTGTACCTTAACATCAAAATATAATTGCCTTATTTTTCTTGTAATAATGTTGCACATCTTTGTAGGGTGCCACAAAGGCACCAATTCTATTTCGTTTGACTGCCATGCTTTACTTTAGTGACTTAATGGCAGTCGACATAAGTTTCGCTTCAAACACTCTTGTTTCTCCCTTTCAGCATTCACCAATGAGAGCTCCTCTACAGACAACAATGAAGGAACAGGAGCAGAGGCGCCTTAAATTCTTCATGCCAAATAAAAAAAATAAACCGAATCCATACACACCAACCAAAACCAGCAAGACCTCTGATGGCAGCAAACACAATCCAAAAGAAGCCCAAAAAGCCTCCAATGTGTGTTCTATTGTATGAAGATACAGATGAACCATGTGTATAACTTGTCATTCACCTTTCACACATGCAGATGCATTTCAACGTTTTGACACGTCTGCTGCAGCCATCTTTTGAGCTCATTATGAGCAATTTCTATTTAGAGATTTTCCATATTTTTGCTTAACCCAGGGACACTATATTACAGGGATATGTGATATAGTGTCCCTGCTTAACCCAGTACTTCACATGACTTTTCAAAAGAAGAAATTGCTTAACCCTTTCCCTCATACGACAATTCTGCAGCAGACGACTTTAAACATATTTTTCTCATAAAATAGAAAATCTCTATAATTGAATGGATAACCTATGACAAAAAATGGAAAACATTGTGTAAAAAGGAGAAATTGCTTGTTTTAAGCAATTTTTTCTTTTGTCACTATGTTTTCAAAAAGCTGTCTGCTGCACAGGCGTCAGAAAGCGTCTATATGAGGGAAAGGGTTAAAACGACCAATTTCTCCCTTTATCACCATATTTTTAACTCGATACAAAAATTATCCTTTCAATTTAAAGAGATTTAAGCATTTTTTCAAAATTTAGCCAGTCGTCGGCTGCAAAATTGTGGTATGTGAGAAAGGGTTAAAGCTATATTACATACAATATATACGGAATATAAATACTCTGGTGAATATGCATAGGAATGGCAGTCACTTTTGGTATATTCAACTGGACCCCATTTGAGCCTATCCATCCAAACTGGTACAAGTTGGTCTGAACAGTGCAGGTTCAGATCAGCCTGTCCATCTCCTCAGAATCTACACAAGTTGGTAGAAGCTTCTAACAAGCTTTCCACAGTGTAGGTCTTGATCAGACTGCAGATGCAAAGGCTAATCTGAATCTACATTGTTAATAAAAACCAACATGTAGCAATCTCGATGGAAAGACTTATTTCATCTAACATTGTTCATATATAAGAATGATATCCTATTAACTACATGAACTTTGTAGATAGTCCAAAGTAAACCAGTCTATAAAGATTTCAAAATCATCACAGAGAAAAATGAGCCGATGGTCAAAATGAGGAATGGATGTTTTTTCCGTGTAACTACATTTTCTGAGTGGTACCTTATTTATTTGTTTTCAATATCATCCATGTCACAAGAGGTCAAACATTCATGAGTATGAATAAAGTATTAAAGATGATTATATTACAAATGATTTCTGTATTGCATGTCAATGTTTGTACAAATCCATCTAGCTGATATGAAGATCCAAACGACCTTCAACTGTTTACCCTATGTACTTACCAGGCCTGGAACTTACTTTAGTCATCTGCTTGCTGTACAGTCATATCAAATGTGGTCTATATCAGGATTGATTAATTGGGGTTTTACGCCGCTTTCAACAAGTTTCAGTCATATCACGGCAACCAATTTATCTACCCATGTGTTTCCCAACACCACTACTCCGCTCAAGTCTTTCCAAGCAACTGGCTGCTTTTCCACATAGACTGTTAGCCTATTGGTGGAAGATGAATGACGCTTGTCGCATCGACTTTTATCAAACATCAGAAAGAATGTCGGCCGAGCTGGGGTTTTACCTCACAACCCCTGGATTGACATCTCATGTCGCTCCCGACTGAGCTACCATATCTGTATCAGGAGATAATCCAATAATTATTTTCATCCCAAATTATGCCAAAACATTTGAAAACTCATTGATGTCTTTTGGATCTTAAACACTTTAACTAGTAAGACTGGTTCTTACATCTCTCTCATAGTTTTTGATTGATATGATCTGAAACACCTCTTTTCATATTCTGCCTAACTGGTTCATACATTTTGCTAGCTAAGAGGATGAAGCGGCTAAAATTCCATAAGTATTTGCCAGATTGAAAACAATTTGGGACAGATGTTTCTTAAGTGACCCTCTACCAAGATTGCTCAAAGTATTCCGGTCCCTTAAAAATCATGGTGGCCAGGTTTATCTTGTATGTATGTAATTATGTCTCCTCCCTCCGGAGGAGACATATTGCTTTTGCCTGCGCCGTCTGTCTGTCTGTCTGTCTGTCTGTCTGTCCGTCTGTCCGTCTGTCTGTCAGGGTGTCCACTTTTTTTGTCCGGCCTTTATCTCACAACCCCTTGGCCACATTTCTATGAAACTTCACAGGAGTCATCGGTACAACGTCTAGTTGCGCATATTACGAGGGCGTTTAATTTGACCTACTTTTGGATGAGTTATTGCCCTTTCTTAAAATTGCCATTTCATTCTTGTCCGGCCTTCATCTCACAACCCCTTTGCCACATTTCTATGAAACTTCACAGGAGTCATCGGTACAACGTCTAGATGTGCATATTACGAGGGCGTTTAATTTGACCTACTTTTGGATGAGTTATTGCCCTTTTTTTAAAATTGCCATTTCATTCTTGTCCGGTCTTCATCTCACAACCCCTTTGCCACATTTCTATGAAACTTCACAGGAGTCATCGGTACAACGTCTAGCTGCGCATATTACGAGGGCGTTTAATTTGACCTACTTTTGGATGAGTTATTGCCCTTTTTTTAAAATTGCCATTTCATTCTTGTCCGGCCTTCATCTCACAACCCCTTGGCCACATTTCTATGAAACTTCACAGGAGTCATCGGTACAACGTCTAGTTGCGCATATTACGAGGGCGTTTAATTTGACCTAATTTTGGTTGAGTTATTGCCCTTTTTTTTAAATTGCCATTTCATTCTTGTCCGGCCTTCATCTCACAACCCCTTTGCCACATTTCTATGAAACTTCACAGGAGTCATCGGTACAATGTGTTGTTGCGCATATTACGAGGGCGTTTAATTTGACCTACTTTTTGATGAGTTATTGCCCTTTTTTTAAATTGCCATTTCATTCTTGTCCGGCCTTCATCTCACAACCCCTTGGCCACATTTCTATGAAACTTCACAGGAGTCATCGGTACAACGTCTAGTTGCGCATATTACGAGGGCGTTTAATTTGACCTAATTTTGGTTGAGTTATTGCCCTTTTTTTAAAATTGCCATTTCATTCTTGTCCGGCCTTCATCTCACAACCCCTTTGCCACATTTCTATGAAACTTCACAGGAGTCATCGGTACAATGTCTTGTTGCGCATATTACGAGGGCGTTTAATTTGACCTACTTTTGGATGAGTTATTGCCCTTTTTTAAAATAAATCACTAACTGACAAAATACAGTCAGCCAGACAAATACCCCTTGGGGGAGACATACGTTTTTCCCAAAAACAACCTCTAGTTAAATCTTTAACAAGAGGGCCATGATGGCCCTGGATCGCTCACCTTAATTATACAATGCACTACTGCAATGCAAAACACATCAAGATAATTATTCTGAATGCAACCTCCACAGTGTTAACAAGATTTACCTTCATTTGGCCTAGTGATCTATATTTTTTTACCTGATATGACCCATATTCCAACATGGACTAGATATCATCAAGACAACATTCTGACAAATGTTCAACTTGCGCAAAGTAAAAATGCGGTCACCGGAGTTTGAACAATATTTTCCTTTATTGACCTTGTTTCTGACCCAATATGACCATATTTGAACTTGACCTAGATATCTTTAAGACAAACATTCTGACAAAATGTTCCTTCAATTTGACCTAGTGACCTACTTTTTGACCCATCATAACCCATGTTTGCACTTGACCTACATATCATCAAGACAAACTTTCTGATTAAGTTTCAACATGCTCAAGTTGAAAATGTGGCCTCTACAGTGTTAACAAGATTACCCTTCAATTTGACCTAGTGACCTAGTTTTTGAACCGGCATGACCCATATTCAAACTTGGCCTACATTTCATTCAGCTCAACATTCTGACCAAATTTCAAGCTGCTGTAGCAAAAAATGCGGCTTATAGTGTTAACAAGATTTCCCTTCAATTTGGCCTATTGACCTAGTTTCTGACCCAATATGACCCATATTTGAACTTTACCTAGATATTTGAAGCCTCCGGAGTGTTAACAAGATTTTCCTTCAATTTGACCTAGTGACCTTCCTTTTGACCCGACATGACCCATGTTCGAACTTGACCTACATATCATCAAGACAAACAATCTGATAAAGTTTAAACATGCTCAAGTTGAAAATGTGGCCTCCAGAGTGTTAACAAGATTTCCCTTAAATTTGACCTAGTGACCTAGTTTTTGACCTCATATGGCCCAGTTTCAAACTTGTCCAACATTTGATGGAGATGAATGTTCTGATAGACTTTCATGAAGATTGGATGCAAAATGTAGCCTGTAGAGTGTTAACAAGCTCAAATGTTGACGATGCACGACAGACGGACGCCGGACAAAATGTGATCACAAATAACTCACCTTGCACTTCGTGCATAGGTGAGCTAAAAAGCTAAAAAGCTTCTTGTACAAAAGAACTAAACAGATTTTAACTTGATTGGCACAAATGATGCTTGGTTGACCCTCTGCCTTTGAAAAACATTGCAGCCAGGAGCAGGGGCTGGTAAAGATAAGAACAGTAAGAGCTGAAAACCAAGGCGAATTGTCTGTTGTGCGTGCAACAACTTTTTGCTTCAAACGACTTCCGTTCTGTAACTGCTGGGCGCGAATTGACATGAACCTCCACAGGTAGCATATTCTAAATGCAACAACTTTTTGCTTCAAACGACTTCCGTTCTGTAGCTGCTGGGCGCGAATTGACATGAAAGTCCACTGGTAGCATATTCTAAATGCAATCTCCTAAATCCTTCATTTTTGTATTGATCTATGCAGAAGTATGATTTTCTATAGCAATCAATATACAAAACTCATATTTTCTCCTCCAAGACCGGTTGACGGACTTTGATATAATTTTGTTCCTTGCATTGAACCTCCGTCAGGACCCTGTATCAGGTGCCCTCAAGCCATGTTGAATGGTCAAAAACCATGGTCCACAAGTATCTGGCCAAATAATTTTGTAGAAATGTTGACCTGACCCTCTATCAGATTCCTTCAAGCCATGAAAACAATGAACTTTCGTATCTCATAATCAATTATTATCGTATGTAGTCTCTACTCCATCCATCAACAAGAAAGCAGATTATAACTTTCTGCCAGTTGAAGGTTCTTTCAGCATTTGACATAATCCTAACTAAAACCGCACAAAAGTGCTGGAAGCTCAATAACCAAGAGATATTTCGTCTCAGAATGGCATCAAATATATAATCCGAAACGACTACGGTAGGCATCAGTTTTCACCCATTACTTCACATAACTTTTCAAAGGTTGTCCACATTACAATCATTAAACGAACAATTTCAACAATCTAGAAAACTGAAATATTTATATTGATAGAGAGTTGAAAATATTGCAATAAATGGTTTAACCCTTTCCCTCATATAGACGCTTTCTAACACCTCTGCAGCAGATGGCTGTTTGAAAACATTGTGACAAAACAAGAGGGCCATGATGGCCCTGGATCGCTCACCGTAATTATACAATGTACTATAATGCAAAATACATCAGGACAATTATTCTGAATGCAACCTCCACAGTGTTAACAAGATTTTCCTTCATTTGGCCTAGTGATCTATTTTTTTTTACCTGATATGACCCATATTCCAACATGGACTAGATATTATCAAGACAACATTCTGACAAATTTTCAACTTGCTCAAAGTAAAAATGCGGCCTCCGGAGTTTGAACAATATTTTCCTTTATTGACCTTGTTTCTGACCCTACATGATCCATATTCGATCTTGGCTTAGATATCATTTAGATAAACATTCTCATAAAATGTCAAGCTGCTGTAGCAAAAAATGTGTCTTCTACAGAGTTAACAAGATGTTCCTTCAATTTGGCCTAGTGACCTAGTTTCTGACCCAATATGACCCATATTCGAACTTGACCTAGATATTATTCAGACAAACATTCTGACCAAATTTCAAGCTGCTGAAGCAAAAAATGTGGCATCCAAAGTGTTAACAAGATTTTCCTTCAATTTGGCCTATTGACCTAGTTTTTGACCCCACATGATCCATATTCGAACTTGGCTTAGATATCATTTAGATAAACATTCTCATAAAATGTCAAGCTGCTGTAGCAAAAAATGCGTCTTCTACAGAGTTAACAAGATGTTCCTTCAATTTAGCCTAGTGACCTAGTTTCTGACCCAATATGACCCATATTCGAACTACCTAGATATCTTTAAGACAAACATTCTGACAAAATTTCAAACTGCTGAAGCAAAAATTGCGGCCTCTAGAGTGTTAACAAGATTTTCCTTCAATTTGACCTAGTGACCTATTTTTTGACCCAACATGACCCTTGATCGAACTTGACTTACATATCATCAAGAAAACTATTCTGATAAAGTTTCATCATGCTAAAGTTAAAAATGCAGTATCCAGAGTGTTAACAAGATTACCCTTCAATTTGGCCTAGTGACCTAGTTTTTAACCCGGCATATTCGAACTTGGCCTAGATATCATTTAGACAAACAGTCTGACCAAATTTCAAGCTGCTTAAGCAAAAAATGCGGCATCCAAAGTGTTAACAAGATTTTCCTTCAATTTGGCCTAGTGACCTAGTTTTTGACCCTGCATGACCCATATTCGAACTTGACCTAGATATCATTTAGCTCAACATTCTGACCAAATTTCAAGCTGCTGAAGCAAAACATGCGGCTTCTACAGAGTTAACAAGATTTTCCTTCAATTTGGCCTAGTGACCTAGTTTCTGACCCAATATGACCCATATTTAAACTTGACCTAGATATCTTTAAGACAAACATTCTGACAATATTTCAACATGCTCAAGTTGAAAATGTGGCCTCTACAGTGTTAACAAGATTACCCTTCAATTTGGCCTAGTGACCTAGTTTCTGACCCGATATGACCCATATTCGAACTTGACCTAGATATTTTTAAGACAAACATTCTGACAAAATTTCAAACTGCTGAAGCAAAAATTGCGGCCTCTAGAGTGTTAACAAGATTTTCCTTCAATTTGACCTAGTGACCTATTTCTTGACCCGACATGACCCATGTTCGAACTTGACCTACATATCATCAAGACAAACATTCTGATAAAGTTTCAACATGCTCAAATTGAAAATGTGGCCTCCAGTGTTAACAAGATTTCGCTTCAATTTGACCTAGTGACCTCGTTTTTGACCTCATATGGCCCAGTTTCGAACTTGTCCAAGATTTTATGGAGATGAATGATCTGATACACTTTCATGAAGATTGGATGCAAAATGTAGCCTGTAGAGTGTTAACAAGCTGAAATGTTGACGACGCACGACGGACGGACGCCGGACAAAATGTGATCACAATAGCTCACCTTGCACTTCGTGCATAGGTGAGCTAAAAAGAAATTGCTCAAAACGAGCAATTTCTCCTTTTATCACAATGTTTTTCACTTTGAGTCATAGGTTATCTATTCAATTATAGAGATTTTCTATTTTTTGACAAAATATGTTCGAAGTTGTCTGCTGCAGAAGTGTTGTATAAGGGAAAGGGTTAATTGCTTGTTTTGAGCAATTTCACCTTTTATTGCAATGTTTTCAAAAGTCATGTTCAATGGCAGGTGTCAAATGGCTTCTGTGTGGAGTAATGGGTTAAATGTTTTCAGTTGTCAATCAAAATTTCAGTCATTTCCAGATAATGAAGGATTAAAATATAACCAAATAAATAGCTGGAAGATTATTTTTGCAAGTTTATTAAAAAGATATCTAACACATTGAAGTCATTAACATGACGAAGATCTCATTTTAGTAAGGAGTGAAGATGGATAGCAAGGTCCTTCACATATCTGTGTACAAATCAAACCAAAATGCATACATTGTTAAAAAAAAGTTTCAATCACTTCCTCTATATACAATGTTTCAATATCATTTCATCTTTATAAATTGTTTATACAACTTAAATTACTTTCCTACATATAAGACAAATCTGCAGGAAACAATTGTAAAAATATGGCAAACTTCAATAAATAATAAGTATAGTTATTGAAAATAGTTAAAAGCATTGTAGTAAAAAGTTGTCTATTTGTAACAAAGCTTTCTATAGATGTCTGCTGTAGATGTGTCAAAATGTGAATGTATGTGAGAAGAATCAACCATTTGCTTGTTTGACCTCATGCAAGTGCATACAATTAAGACCGACAGTAACCTACACAAGTGAAGAGTTGAGAACATTGTGGCAAAGGAAGAAATTGCTAATTATGAGGGATTTCTCAATTTGCCACCATATTAACGAGAGATGACTACTGCAGATGCTTCAAAATGTGTTAGTATGTCAGTATATCAGTGTGTCAGTGTGTCAGTATGTCAGTATGTCAGTGTGTCAGTATGTCGGTATGTCAGTATGTCAGTATGTCGGAAACACTGAAATCATTTGCTCACTTCCCACATGGAGCTGTAAAGTACATTTGCCTACAATATAGACCGATATCAACCTACAATATTGTGCAGGCTTAACTTTGTCTACAGCGTTTGCTTCTCATTCACTTACTTTTTACAAATATTTCTATGAGCCAGTATCCAAAAACTTATTAAACGGAGCCGTTTCTTCTTTTGTCACAATGTTTTCAACTTTTTTTATAAAGAATACCTTCATTTCTTAAAATTTATCCATATCTTGATAAGATCTTTTTAAATTCATCTGCTGCAGATTTGATGTAAGTGGGAAAGGGTTAAATGAAAAACAAGAGGGTATACATTTACAGCAACAATTCAGCAAACAATTTTTTTAACGTGAAGACAAAAGGACAGTTTTTACATGCTTTCTGATGACTAGTATAGCACAGAGCATTGTAGCTCTCTTTATGTCATTTGTCGATTGGATTGATTGATTGATGTTTAACGCCGTTTTCAACAATTTCTCAGTTATATCACGGCGGCCAGTTCACCTACTCATGCATTTCCTGGTTTTCTCACACCAGTTCTCCACACAACAATCTTCCCAAGCAACTGGCTGCTTTTCCACATAGCTTAGCCCATTGGTGGAAGACGAATGACGCATGTCGCATTGACTTTTGTCAATCGTCGTAAAGGAAGTTGGCCAAGCCGGGATTCTTGTTGATTGGAAAGAATGAGATTTAAACCTGGATTCAAATTTGAAATACAAGGATCGTCATTCCCCATTGTTACCGACTGTGAGCCATTTTAGCTACACTATGATAGAACATGGATTTTCGTTGCTAGATACAGCCCATCTCGCAAGTTATATCTATTCAGAAATTATTAATGAATCCTTTTAAAAATACTCCTGCAATCCAAAGTGTTGACTTTAATCACTTCTGCTGAAGATGACTTTTGAAACACTGTGGTAGGCACCATGGGTGAAAGCCTTTTCCTTCAGTCCAAAAATCATACTTACAATACTCTTAATGCTTAATCTTTTACTCGAGACATTTTAAAAGCAGATTTTCTTTTACATACATAATATCAGAATATATTCAACTCTCTTGAGGGCCTGTTATCTTACAAAGTACTTTTGCTGTCGGTTCATTCCCCCCCAGACCACTACTTAATATCACAACAAATAAACTGTTGGCTGGAATCTTTGACATTATTTTACCAATGCTCCGGTCCAATTTTTTCAAACATTTCTGGAAAAGAAAAGATTTCAATTAATTGTATTCATTTCAGAGAAATATAAAAAAAAATGTTACTTTACTGCAACAGAAAAATTGATGTAGCAAAAACAAATATCTATTTTGTTTTCTAACCATCTTTCCTTCTCTGAATAACTTAACTTTTTTTGCTCGTTTTGAGCAATTTCTTCTTCAAAAAGCCGTATGCTGCCGAGGCGTCGGAAAGCGTTTATATGAAAGGTTTAAAAGGGTAAGCCATTTCTGACTGATGAAACACATTTCCTCTGAACAAAATTCATTTACAGAACCTACAGTCAGCATTTGGTACCAATATTTACCAAGAGGACCATACTGGTCCTGTATTGCTTACCTGATTTAATAGAACTTATAGAAAAGATGTCAATGATTAAACATAGAAGGAAAACAAGTTCGTCCCCCTGGTGGCCATGTTTTTCAACTGATAAAAATAATATGAACCATTCTTTGCAGACGACTTAAAAAAACTCTCCTCAAAAATAGGGAAATTCTCTATAATTGTAGGTTTAATTACTGAAGACGATTGAAAACTTGTGGCATAAGGAGAAATTGCTCGATTTGAGAAATTTCTCCTTTTGTCACAATGTTTTCAAAAGTCGTCTACTGCAGATGCGTCAAAATCCATCTACAGGTGGGAAAGGATTAAGCAAATGATCCTAAAATATACTGGGCAAATGGATAAATGAGACAATATACAATGTATTTACCTGTTTCTTTTCCTCAAACTCTTTCTCCTCTTCATCTAATGATGACATTAAGTCCCTAAATCCATAAAGATGGGATAAACAAAAGTCTTTTTCCTCTGAACATTTCACAGTTTCTTTCTGTCTTAGTTTGTCTGTTTCAAAAAACAACAAACCCTCACTCTCTGGGTAATAATGTTTGGCTTCTGGTTCATCAATTAAAACACCTGTAAAGGAAACAATCAAGGTTATTGTGGTATTGCCTTCAAAAGTATTTAACCCTTTCCCACATACAGAAAATCAGCAGCATTTTTTTGAAAACATTGTCGCTTAACCCTTTCCCTCATATAGACGCTTTCTGTCGCCTCTGCAGCAGACGGCTTTTTGAAAACATTGTGAAAAAAGAAGAAACTGCTCAAAACAAGCAATTTCTCCTTTTGCCACAATGTTTTCCACTTTTAGTCATAGGTAACCATTCACTAATAGATTTTTCATTTTTTGACAAAATATGTTCAAAGTCGTCTGCTGCAGAATTGTTGTATGAGGGAAAGGGTTAAGGTAAAAAAAAAAATGCTCATTAAGAGCATATTTCTTTTTAACACGTTTTAAACTATTTTCAATTATTACCTGTTCATTTATAGACTTTCGATATATTTGCCAAGATGTTTTCAAAGTTGTCTGCTGCCAATGTGTTGTAAGTGGGAAAGATGTAATATCGTTTTACTTCAAGATATTGATGCCTTCATCATGTTATTACACTTCACCCTACCAAGTTCCAGAATTAAAATCTTTGACATAACCGCTGAAATGCTTGAACACAGTGAAGATGAAATTAGGTGAACAGGAGATGTTTGTCAAACATTATGCCCACCTTTTCGTGTTCAATGTAAATGCGACCTTGACCTTTAAAGGGACTTCAAAATTGGTCATCTAATGGTCATGCCCAACCTACCTGCCAAACTTAAGCACTGTAGGTCCAATGTCAACCAGTTATCAATCTGACAGGCTTTGGTCTACCAACAGTCCGACCAACTGACATGTGTAAAGTAATATACCCCTTCTTTGAAGTGGCATAATAACAATTCTCTCTTTTCACTAACATGATTATAAGTAGCAATAGTATCAGTCAAGTTGTAAACACATCCTATTTAACCCTTTCCCACATACAAAATTTGCAGCAGACGACTTTGATAACATCTCAACAATAATATGGAAAATCTCCCTAAATGAAGAAATACTTATTGAATAGGATGTTAAAAACATTGTGTCAAAATATTGTCACAGTGTTTTCAAAAGTTGTCTGCAGAGGCATCAGAAAGGGTTTACATGAGGGAAATGGTTAAGCTAAGAAGCGCTCTACTCTTAGTTGATGTGATATTAACCCTTTCCCATATATAACAAATTCGCAGCAGATGACATCGAAAATATATTGACCAAAAAATCAAAAGAAATCGTCACAAATAAGGGTTTTATTATTTTAAAAAAAAAGTTGAAAACAATGTGGCTAAAGCAGAAATGGTTTGTTTTGAGCAATTTCTTCTTTTGTAACAGTGTTTTCAAAAGTCATCTGCAGCAGAGGCGTCAAAAAGCGTCAATATATGGGAAAGGGTTAATACCTTACCACAGGCAGAGCCATTTGACACATCTGTAGCAAATGACTTTTGAAAGCATTGTAGGCAAAGGAGATATTGCTAAATTTTTCAATTTGCAACAATTATTATTTTATCATGTGTAGATATATTACATACTATTGCCTAAATATTGTTAACCCTTTCCCTCCTATAGACGCTTTCTGACACCTCTGCAGCAGACAGCTTTTTAAAAACATGGTGACAAAAGAAGAAATTGCTCAAAACGAGCAATTTCTCCTTTTGCCACAATGTTTTCCACTTTTAGTCATAGGTTATCCATTCAATTAAAGAGATTTTTATAATTTTTGACAAAATATGTTCAAAGTCGTCTGCTGCAGAATTGTTGTATGAGGGAAACGGTTAAAGTAATCTCCTGGAGATTGGTTGAATGTGCGAAAGGGAGGTTTAATCTATCCATCAGTGAAATAAAAATACAAGAGGCCCATGAGGGCCTATGCTCTACTGGTATGGTTCTTTGGTCATTTTCAATCCAGAGCATGTATGTATGGTGAAGATCGGATAGTAAATGGAGGCTCTTTTGTGTTCACAAGCTGTATTATAGCAATTTTTAAAATTTCATGGGCCATAATCCAGTCTTGCATGGGCGGATCTAGCTGGTTTTCAAAAGGAAACAAGCTCTCATCAATATTTAACTACTATCTAAGTTTGGTGAAGATCAGATAGTAAATGGAGCCTCTATTGTGTTCACATGCTCAATTATAGCAATTTGGACAATTTCAAGGGCCATAATCCAGTCTTGCATGGGCGGATCTGGCTGGTTTAGGAAAGGAACCGAGCTCTCATGGATATCTTATTACTGTATAAGTTTGGTTGAGATACAATTAAAAGTGAAGACTGTATCGTGTTAACAAGCTCTTTTATAGCAATTTTGACCATTTCAAGGGCCATAATCCAGTCATACATGGGCGGATATGGCTGGTTTTCGAAAGGAACCGAGCTCTCATGAATATCTAACTACTGTATAAGTTTGGTTGAGATACAATTAAAAGTGAAGACTGTATCGTGTTAACAAGATCTTTTATAGCAATTTTGACCATTTCAAGGGCCATAATCCAGTCATGCATGGGCGGATCTGGCTGGTTTTGGAAAGGAACCGAGCTTTCATGGATATCTAACTACTGTATAAGTTTGGTTGAGATACAATCAAACGTGAAGACTGTATCGTGTTAACAAGCTCTTTTATAGCAATTTTGACCATTTCAAGGGCCATAATCCAGTCATGCATGGGCGGATCTGGCTGGTTTTCGAAAGGAACCGAGCTCTCATGGATATCTAACTACTGTATAAGTTTGGTTGAGATACAATTAAAAGTGAAGACTGTATCGTGTTAACAAGAAATTGTTTACGGACGGATGGACGCACGCACGGACGACGGACACATCGCCACGACATAAGCCCTTCTGGCCTTTGGCCAGTAGAGCTAAAAATCAAGATTTCATAATCCATAAGCAAATATACCTTTTCTATGAACTTGTAGAATGTGTTTCAAAAAGAACTCCGTATTATTTTTCCCCTGAAAAAATAGTCTGGCTCGTGACAGTGCTCCAACTTGTGTATTTCCCTTCACTGATTCATCACTTGTCCCACCACCAGTTTCACTGTTATTGTTTGAGATATTTTGTGAGGAATTTGAAAGGTGTTGAGGATCCGAACCATTCCAGGATAGATCACCATATTCTATACCTGTAGAAATATAAACAAGAGGACCATGATGGTTCTATATTGCTCACCTGATTTAACCCTTTCCCTCATGTAGACACTTTCTGACGCCTCTGCAGCAGACAGCTTTTTGAAAACATAGTGACAAAAGAATAAATTGCTCAAAACAAGCAATTTCTCCTTTTGTCACAATGTTTTCCACTTTTAGTCATAGGTTATCCATTCAATTATAGAGATTTTCTATTTGTTGACAAAATATGTTCAAAGTCGTCTGCTGCAGAATTGTCGTATTGTCGTATGAGGGAAAGGGTTAATATAACTTAAATAGATTTCAATGTTCTGCTCTATGCATATATGGTGGCCATTCAACAGGTCTGAAAAATTCCAAGTCTTGGTAAAGAGTCACCCAGGGACACTTGTGCCAAATTATTTTAAAATCAGGCCTTTACTCTTGATTAGAAGATTATTTTTGTTACTATATATACATATAGGAGACTGAGCGTACATTTTTGCAATATTATTTTTAAATCAAGCCAGTACTTTGGGACAAGAAGATTTTTTAAGCTTTCACAACATATACATATAAGGAAAACAAGCTCTGTCCCCTGGTGGCTATGTTTTTCAATGGATTGGAATAATTTGAACAATCTTGGAAGAGAGTCACCCATGGAACATTTGTGCCCAATAATGTTCAAGTCAAGTCAGTATTTTTGGACAAGAAGATTTATGAAAGTTTTTGCTAAATACATTGAAAGGAAAATAAGCTCCACTCCCCAGGCGACCTTGTTTTGCAACAGATTGAAATAATTTGAACAATCTCGGTAATAATTTTCAAACAAGTACTTTTGGACAAGAATAATGTTAAAGATTTGGCATCTTACCTCTTTTCTGATGTCGCGAAATCATAAGTTCTGCATGGAACTAATTTATTTGAACAAATTTGAAAGGAGCACCCTAGGATCATTCCTACCAAGTTTATTCAAAGTGGTGATATCATCATTGTTTTGCTTATTCTTTAACAATATAAAAGATCAACTATAAGATACCTGTAAACTTTTCCCACCTATAGACACATTTTAACGCATCTGCAGCAGACGACTTTTGAAAACATCATGCCAAAAGGAGAAATTGCTCAAAAATGATTTTCCAAAAGAATTCTAGACGTTTTCAAAGTCGTCTGCTGCAGATATGTTGTATATGGGAAAGGGTTGACTTAAATACACTCTTTTTTTATCCATTATCGTCTGTTAAAACTTGCAGATTGAAAGTTTCAGAATTTAATAACAAATGAAGCATGATTTAAAAGTAATTGAAAGAAAAGAATTAATTTGTTTAACCTTTCTTTACCATTATTGGATTATTGAAGCAGATTTGTTTAATATGGGACTGGGTTTAAGCAACAATGATATACCTCAAGGAAACAACTAACTTACCATTTGAAAGCTTAAGTTTAACTAACTGAATTGTTGTGAGTGCATCTTCAACAGAACTGTGTCCTTGATTGCTGTCCTGTATAACTTCACTGCAAAGAAAGTGTTTGTCAAAAGTTTTGTTTTAGTTAAATTTTATTTAATTAATTAAATTCTCTTCCATTCGGCCTTACCAGCTCAATTGGACAATATGAATACAGAAACAAACAGAAAATAAAAATAAAATGATAGTCCTTGAAATTACAAAGTGCGATACTCAATCAATAATTTAAAACTAATGTAATCCTTTCCCACATACAACCAATCTGCAGCAGACAACTTTGAAAACATTTAGGCAAATACACCGCAAATCTTTATAAATCAAGGTATTATCACTGAAATAAGTTGAAAATACTGGGGCAGAAAGAGAAATTGCTCGCTTTCAGCAATTTCTCCTTTTGTCACAATGCTTTCAGAAGTCGTCTGCTGCAGAAGCTTCATAAAGCGTCTATATGTGAGAAAGAGATATGTTATATTTGCTACAAAACTTGATTTTATACTACAGTCAAACCTCTTGAAACAATGCCTTTGTAGAGCAAGATTGATTGATTGATTGGAACTTAATGCCGATTTCAACAGTCTTTCAGTAATATCACTACGGCCAGTTCACCTACTCATATGTTTCCTAGCTTTCTCATACCAGTAACACACAACATACTTTCCGAGCAACTGGCTGCTTTTTCACACATACTGTTAGCCCATTGGTAAAAAAAAATGTTGCTTGTCACAGTGACTTTTGTCAACATCAGAAAGAATATTGGCTGGGATTCGAGAACTCACAATCCCTGAATTTACAGCACGCGTCACTACCAACTGAGCCGACGGCGCTCGGCTTTAGAGCAAGAATGACATCTCAATATTTACTATTTAGACGAAAGTAAAATAATAAATGGAAAATTTGGACAAAGATATTTTCATATTTTTAGAATGGACTGGAAAATATGGAAAATATAACAGGTAAAAGAGAAAGAAATTTCCTTTCCTCACAATGTTTTCCAAAGTTACCTGCATTCAGACGAGTCAACATAAGCACAAATTGCAAACCTCTAATGAGCAGCACCTCTCTTAGAAAGGCCGTATTTCTTTGCCTCCTCCACCTGTTGCTTTGGAGAGGTAGTACTTTACATACGGCATCATTCTAATCATCATATTAACATTCTGACACATCTACAGCAGACGACTTTAGAAAACACCTTGACAAAAGGAGAATTTGCTCAAAACAAAGCAATTTCTCCTTTAGCCACAATGTTTTTAACTTTTTTCAGTAATAATACCTACAATTATAGAGGTTTTCCATAGACATTTAGTAGACATTTCTAAAGTCATCTGTTGCAGATTTGCTGTATGTGGGAAAATTACAGCATAACAAGCAGCCAATGTATTAAATACTTCCAAAAATTAGTGCCAAGTGTTCAAGTGAAAGCTCAACCATTTCCCGCATACAGATGCTTTCTGACACCTCTGGAGCAGACGACTTTTGAAAATATTGAGACAAAATGGAGAATTTGGGCAAAATGAGCAATTTCTCTTTTTTCCACAATGTTTTCACAATTTGTTCAGTAATTATACCTTCATTTCTAGAGATTTTCCATGTTTTAAAATCATCTACTGCAGATTTACTGTGGTAATGTGTTAACTGACAGACGGAAAATGGGTAAAACCTTGCAGGTCAGGCTTCACAACAAGCAACCTCCATGAGTTTAAACCTTCCTTTATTTCTGAGACTTACCTTAAGAAATGTGCTGCAAGTCGTTTCAGACCCGTCTTCATGTATCGTCTTCCAGTCAAATTAAAGATGACACTTGTGTCAATTATATATGGATGAAACATCTGTATTAATACAAAGTATGATATGTCTGTTGGCATTCTGAAGTTGTTATAAAGCACAGGAAGAAACTTGCTCCAGCGTAGTCATTGGTGAACATTAATTATTATCGGAAGTACAAACTTTCAGTATAATGGCCTATATTTAACCCTTTCCCACATACAACAAATCTGCAGCACATGACTTTGAAACATCTTGGCAACATTATGTTATATCTTTATAAGGAATAGTTTAATCATTAAAAGGAGTTGAAAACATTGTGGCAAAAGGAGAAATTGCTCGTTTTGAGCAATTTCTTCTTTTGTCACAATGTTTTCAAAATTCATCTGCTGCAGAGGTTTAGAAAGGGAAAGGGTTAACTTGTTGAAAAGTAACAAATCTGCAGCAGACGCCTTTGAAAACATCTAGACAACATTATGGAAAATCTCTGTTCAAGAATGTATTATGATTGAAAAGTTGAAAACATTGAGGCAGAAATAGAAATTACACAACATGAGCAATTTCCCCTTTTGTCACAATGTTTTCAAAAGTAGTCTGCTGCCGATGCGTCAATTGCATCTGCAAGTCAGAAAGCCGCAAGCAGACTTGAAGCTTCTAACACTCAGTGAGGATTATACTCTAAAATAAATCTTAAATTGAATACTTTTGAAGGTCCGTTTTTGTGAAGCTTTACGCAATAACAAGAAAACAGATCAAATGAGATTGATTGATTGATTAGGGTTTAACGCGGTTCTCAACAATTTTTCAATATCATACAAGTTTCCTGGCTTTGTCTCACAACAGCCTTTCCAAGCTGCTTTTCTACATAGATTAAACCCATTGGTGGATTACAAATAACTGTTGTTGAAATGAATCTTGTCAAAAGTTGGGAAAATTGTTCGCCAAGTTTGGGTTTAAACAGAAAACCCCTGGATTGACAACCTGCGACGCTACCAAGCGGGGTCCTGCAGGTCGAATGAGGCTTAAAGAAATACCTTTAAACTCCGAAGATCACCCCCTATAGACTGGCCGCACAGTATAGCATCTGATGGAATTATTTCTTGTAAACGTTTCTGTACATCTTTTAGATAGGTATTACAGTTGTCCATTATCTCTTTAGTTACACCACTATATCTATAGACGAGAAAACAAAATTTACAGATAAACAAGTTTGATTTTTTGTCTCCATAGCATGATTCTGTTGTGCACAGATGATCCAATCTTTAACCCATTCCCACCTATAGGACGACTTTTGAAAACATCGAGTCAAAAGGAGAAATTGCTCAAAACAAGCATTTCTCGTTTTCCCACAATGTATTAACTTTTTTCAGTAACTATACCTACAATTATAGAGAATTTCCATATTTTTGAATAGACATTTTCAAAGTCGTCTGCTGCAGATTTGCTGAATGTCGGAAAGGGTTAATCCACTCATCCAATTACGGTAGACAAAATCATTCACAGGAGCTAATACCTCAGCAGATACAAAACCATTCAAGGAAGAAATTCTGAAGATGTATTAGGATCATTCTTTAAAACATCTGATAAGCTGGTAAAAGAAATCTGGAAAAGCAGTCTTACTTTGTAGAGAACATACTTTGACAAGAGGACCATGATGGTTCTAAATTGCCCACCTGATTTAATAGAAATCACAAGTTTGGATGTTCTTATTATGAATACAAGGAACATCTGTGCCAAATTATTTTCAAATCGGGCCAGTACTTTTGTACAAGAAGATTTTTAAAGATTTCACTATACACATATAAGGAAAACAAGTTCCGCGGCCTGGCAGTCATGTTTTCCAACAGATCGGAATAATTTGGACAGTCTTGGAAAAGGGTCACCCAAGGAACATATGTGCCAAATTATTTTAAAATCGGGCAAGTACTTTTGGACAATAAGATTTTTTAAAGTTTTGGAACTACTCCCTCTTTCTGATGCCGTGGCAACCAAATTTCTCAATGGAATTTAATTCTTTGACAAACTTGAAAGAGGACCAGCTAAGGAACATTCCTGTGAAATTATTTTGAATTTTGTTCATAGGTTTAGGAGGAGAAGTCATTTGTAGGTTAATGTGAACAGACAGACAGACAGACCACGGTGGGTTATCACAATAGCTCACCCCGCACTTTGTGCTCAGGTGAGCTAAAAGCAGATATATTGGCAAGTATGATTATCAAAAGCTGTCTGCTTCACGTAAAAGTAGAACATACCTTTTTTTACATAATCTTTCAAGTAAAAGTAGAACATACCTTGTTACATAATCTTTCAGGTAAAAGTAGAACATACCTTGTTACATAATCTTTCAGGTAAAAGTAGAACATACCTTGTTACATAATCTTTCAGGTAAAAGTAGAACATACATCGTTATATAATCTTTCAGGTAAAAGTAGAACATACCTCATTACATAATCTTTCAGTTAAAAGTAGAACATACCTTGTTACATAATCTTTCAGGTAAAAGTAGAACATACCTTGTTACATAATCTTTTATGCGTGCTCGTGGTTTCACATATGAATCATATATTGTTTCAAGTTTATCATTGACGATAGACACTCTTGCTAAATCCATCATGGAATCAGTAGTTTGTACCTGGAAATAAATATTAAACCTTTCCCTCATATAGATGCTTTCTGACCCCTCTGCAGCAGACAGCTTTTGAAAACATAGTGACAAAAGAAGAAATTGTTGAAAACAAGCAATTTCTCCTTTTGCCACAATGTTTTCCACATTTTGTCATAGGTTATCCATTCAATTATGGAGATTTTCTATGTTTTGACAAAATACGTTCAAAGTCGTCTGCTGCAGAATTGTCGTATGAGGGAAAGGGTTAATGGTTGTAGATTTGACAGATTGCATTATGTTAATCAGCCTATGCATCTGGTGGTCATGTCTTTTTGGCATAAGAAAGTTTAAAGTTGTTGTAGCTAAGTTTAACCCTTTCCCACATATAGAACACATTTAACTCCTCTGCAGCCAACCATTTCTCCTTTCGCCACAATATTTTCATTTTAAGAGATTTTTCATATTTTTGTCCAGATGATTTCAAAGTCGTCTGCTGAAGATTTGTTGTATGTGAGAAAGGGTTAACAAGTCCCTTGGGACAGTTCCAGTTCTTTCACCAGGATCATCATTTGTACAACTTTCCCACATACAATGAATCCGCTAGTAAACTTTGAAAATATGAACATTCTCTGTAACTGATAGTATAACTAGAGCGCTGAAGAGCAAACGCAAGTCTGTATTTGTCCAAGTCGAAAACTGAATAATTATTGAAGCCAGAGTTACTTGGTATGGACATGTGTATTGTTCCTATGAACATGTGTACAAAGTTTCATTTGAAAATACTGAACCGCTTTTGAGTTATGGGCAAGATTAAACTTTTCCTAAGAATTTTTTAAGAGTTATGTGACTTGGTATAGACATGAGTATTGTGTCTAGAAACATGTGTATTAAGTTTCATTTGAATATGTTTACAGTCGAACCTAGTTAAACCGGACGCCGTTGTTTAACCCTTTCCCTCATACGACAATTCTGCAGCAGACGACTTTGAACATGTTTTGTCAAATAATGGAAAATCACTATAATTGAATGGATAACCTATGACTAAAAGTGGAAAACATTGTGAAAAAAGGAGAAATTTTGTGCAATTTCTTCTTTTGTTACTATGTTTTCAAAAAGGCGTCTGCTGCAGAGGCGTCAGAAAGCGTCTATATGAGGGAAAGGGTTAACTATTTGTATTCACCTTAATTATAATCATAATATTGACTCCTATTTTCAGGCTAAGATGACAATTTTGCGTAGGTAAAATTCCTATCCAAAATCGTTAATCTAGACTTTTTTCCCTGGTAACTAAAGCGTCCAGATTAACGAGGTTAGACTGTAACTGTTCTTGAGTTATGAGGTAATGTTAAAATTTTGCAACTATGACTACGCCAAGGGTATCACAATAGCCCAATTTCTTTCTTCTAGAAAACAGAAAAACAGAGATCTAAAAATTGAATAAAGTTGAAAACATTGTAGCAAAAGTGATTGCTCAATGTGCGCAATTTCTTCTTTTGTAACAATGTTTTCAAAAGATTTCTACATTAGAGAAGTTTCATGAATACCTGCCCAGTGGTTTATTGGGAGAATTCGTTATAATGAATTGCTTACAAACAGATCGACACAATGCCATCACTATTTCATTACTGGCACTTTGAGCCAGTAGAGCTAAAATTGTTATTAAAACACACTATGATAATTATTAAATATGCAAGATAGGCAACATTGCTAGCATCACAAACCAATTAACACAACCGATAATCAATCATCATACCATTTCACAATCAATCCCAAACATTGGACTTTGGTCAGACACATCTGTATAATTGTCTTTTGAGAACACATAATTTCTGTATTGATCTGAAATATAAAGAAGCCCATTTTAAAAGAAAATCATTTCTTTAATTTGTGATTAAAAATGTTGAACAAGCATTTAAAGCATTTTCTAAATTAAAGTTGTTAGATGATAAAACATGAAAACTAGTCTTTCATATTTCCAATAAAGGGTTGACCCTTTCTCTCATATAGACACTTTCTGACATCTCTACAGCAGACGGCTTTTTGAAATCATGGCAAAAAAGAAGGAATTGTTCACCATGTATCGACTCGATTATTATACTTTCATTTGAAGGAAGTTTCCAATCTTTTTTCAGATATATTTTCAAAGTCGTCTGCTGCAGATTTGTTGTATGTGGGCAAGGGTTAACAGTTATAATTTTCATTCCTCATGGAAATAAAATATACAATTTGATGAGACAAGGGGAAGTTTTATCAAATGGCTGACTTCGATACATTTTTTTTAAAACCTTTTCAACATCTCGGCAAATTAAGAAATTGCTCTTTATGAATGTTTTTAACTCTATTCAATAATTATACTTTCATTTAATAACTTTTTCATGTTTTTGTGGGTATATTTTTAAAGTCATCTGCTGCAGATTTGTTGTATGTGGGAAAGAATTATTGAAATTTATTTTCAATTTTACCACCATGTTTTCAAATGTCATCCACTGTTTCAGTACCATCTTCTGTATAGGAAGAGGTTCAAACTCGGTAACATTATTGATCTAGATCAGCCTGTGCATCGCCATAGTCTAATCTTGATCTTCACATGTACAAATGATACTTGCAATTGCTTGTTCAAAGCTTCTGTCAATTTGTGTAACTTCTGATAAGAAAGAGCAGATGTACAGGCTTGTCTGAACCTATATTGTTCAGATAAATCAACTTGTACCTTTTCCCGTGGAACTGTTTATTTAAATTCATCTTAACCTTTTCCCAAATAAGACAAATCTGCACCAGACAACTTTGAATATGTCTGTGCAAAAATATGAAAATCACCACAAATACAACCTATTGATAGAAGTGAAAACATTGTGGCAAAAGGAGATATTGCTTTTTCCACAATGTTTTCAAGAGTCGTCTGCTGCATATGCGTAAAAAAATGTGATGACAAGTGGCAAAGGGTTTATATACTCACTTTGTTTAGCCCCAAAAGGAATAGGAATACTTTCCTGTAGTAACTGGGAGGTATTAAGCAGCAGACTTTTTCTACCACATACTTCCTCTTCTGTTTCAGCGGTGCCGTTTTCAGCGGTGTCGTCCTCTTTTTTATCCTCATTCTTCAGTTTATGCAATTTTGTCAATTCTGCTTTAACTTCTCTTTTTACTGCAAAGAAAGGATTAACCTCTTCAAACACATAGATGCATTTCGATGCATCTGCAGCAGACGACATGAGAAATGAGTGTGGCAAAACAGGCAATTAATTCTTTGGCAACATCGTTTTCAATTCAATAACGAAACTTTGATTTATAAAGATTTTGCGAATTTGTATGTTATGGAAGTCGTCTGCTGCAGTCTGCTGCAGTCTTGTTGTATTTAAAAAGGATAATTTCTGCTACACCTTCCATTGTTTGTCAAATCCTCTCCACTTTTTCCAAGGAACGTTCTGATTGCATAAGTACTATTTTATTATACCTCAGCTTAAATTCTCTATTCCCAATTAGTCACTAATTTTTAATAGTGCCCAGTAATTGTGACTGGCAAAAAAATATCACATGCGCAACTTTGATATGCGCACAGTTCGACAAAAATAAAGCAGCCAAATCCGCATTTTAAATATGATATTTTTATATTACTACCTGTTTCACTCAATACAATATTTTAAATTTGTATCTTAGTAATTAAACAAGACCTCAGGCTGAGGGTGTGTCATCTTCTAGGAAATTTCATTTAGTGACCTAGTGTTTGACCTACCCAAGACCCAGTTTTGAACTTGACCAAGATGTGATCTAATAACTTTTCATGAAGGTTAAATAAAAAATATGATTTCTAGAGTATTCACAAGGTTATTCTAACATTTGACCTAGTGACCTAGTTGTTGACCCATCATGACTTTTTTGTGAATTTTACCAAGATTTGATGAAGAAAAATCTAGTGGTTAAATTTTAATGAAGATTGAATGAAGAAAGAGACTTTTAGAGTGTTCAGAGATTATTCCAACATTTGACCTAGTGACCTAGTTCTTGAAACCCCATGACCAAGTTTAAAACTTGACCGAGATTTAATGGAGACAATTGTTGTGATAAATGTTCTGATAAACTTTCATGAACAATGAATGAAAATGTTAACCAAGGTTATGCAACTTAACCAGGGTTAAGTTCACCAAGGTTAAGTTTTGGCAAACTATGACCTTGACCTTGGTAATTTTGATAACCTTTCATAAAGATTAAATGAAAAATGTAGGCTCTACGGTCAAAGTTACCCAAGGTTAAGTTAAGAGGTTAAGTTACCTAAAAAGGTCAAATTCTGCCAAATTATAAACCTTGAAAATGTGGACGTTGAATGATGTCCAATAATCCAACAATACATCTGACAAAGTTTCAGAAAAATTCCAGGAGGGGATGCTGAGCCATAACCAAGGTAAAGTTTTGAGGTTAAGTTAGCTATCTAAGGTCAAGTTCTGTTAAATTATGACCTTGATAATTTTGAGACTGCATAATGTCTCTAGACCAAACAATACATCTGACAAAGTTTCAGAAAAATTCCAGCAGGGGTTGCTGAGATATAGTTATTTGTAAAATGAGCCGCTGTCGTCGTCGCCGGAAAAGTGACTGCTATGTAAAAAAAAAAGTCATTCCACTATCGTGGGCGAGACAAAAAAGTAAATATTGTAATACCATAAAAATTAGAAATACCATGAAATTTAACTCATTATTTTATTTTACATATTTAAGGAAAGTTCTTATGACTATTGAAATGTTTGATTCATGAATACTCTACCAGTATATTGTTGATACAAGGATAACAACAATAACTCTCATCTGCAGCAGACAACTATTGAAAACATTGTGGCAAGAGGGGAAACTTGATTCAATAAGTGTTCCTTCATTAATAGAATGTTTCCATATTTTCGACTAAATATTTTCTTAGTTGTCTGCTGCAGATTTGTTGTATGTGGGAAAGGATTAAGAGAGAAAATCATTTTTTGTGTGATTACTTGTTTTTCCATAATGAATTGATAATGTATCTACTGCACAATTTAAATTCATGTTGTCTGTTATAAATTGCTGCAAATTCATGCTGCACACATTCACAGTACAGTCGAATCTTGTTAAATCGGACGCCGTTTACAGAAATTCGCATTCTAGATCCGGAGCGACCATTTACACATAAAATCCGCTTCATTAGTCCAGAAGTCCAAACATGTATATGTTTTTTATTCTCTCAATTAGTCCGGATTATACTGATTGCGTAAATCTTGTTGCATGTCATAGTTTTCTAGTATGTCGGTTTGTCCTGATATGTGTTAAAAGCTGTGTACTGTATATAATGTAATAGGGCTGTTCTATAATCAGCTAACGTGTGTCATTGTTTACTTTGATTAGCAGTCATAAAATAGCAGACAATCATGTGTTCATTGTCAACATGATCTAAACTGATTTCGAGATTAAAATTTGACATTTTGAGCCAGAGACAAGTGCAGATCTGACAAAGATAATAAGCTGTTCCATATTGCTGTTCCATATTTGTATATTTTGCTGTTCATTTTTCCAATTATAATATTTTTTACATATATAGGTCATCCGGTTGTTGTATATCTCATGATTAAGCTTTGCTTACGACAAAAGGTGCAATCTAGAGGTAATTTGTTTTGTTTGTTTGTTTGGAGTTTAACGCCGCTTTCAACAGCTTTGGTCATATCACGGCGGTCAGTGCACCTACCCATGTTTTCCTGGCTTTTCCACACCAGTACTTACACAACATTCTTTCGAAGCCACTGACTACTTTCTCACATAGATCAGAGGTGAGAGGCAATGGAAAACATCGCCCGAAAGAATGTCGCCCAATCTAGAGGTAAATAAAGCTTGAAGATATAAAATCATACTGACAGTTTGAAAAAATATTTGAATTAATTTAGCTAAAGACATCTCAATTATAATCATAATATTGGGTCCAATCTTTTGATTCCTATTTTCAGGTTAAGATGACAATTTTGCGTCGGTAAAATTTCTTATCTAAAATTGTTAATCCCGAAGATTCGCAATCTGGACTTTTTCTCTGGTAACCAAAGTGTCCGGATTAACGAGGTTTGACAGTACATGTTTCAACCATGTCAACCTAATCTAAGCTCTAGCTGATTGTATTTTTGGGTTTTACGCCATTTTCAACATTATTTCAGTAATACCCAACAGTTCACTGATTCATGATCCCTGCGTAAACAAACCAATACTAGCCTAGGAAATTTGCCTTGTCAAGGGCACTCCACCATAACAGCTACAATAGGAGATCAAACGCAGGAAGCCTCATTCCAAATCTCCAAAGCCAACCTCCAGCCACGGGCCAATTTCTGCATTTGTGTTAATAAAAGATCCTATCAAATATACCGTTATTTCTTACCTTTGCCTTTCACACAATTTTTTTGGATATCTAACTTTCCGAGTTCTTTCTTCAGCTTTGTATTTGATAGCATCTGGACATTTAACAAGTCTTCTCTCACTGAACTTCCATACTGAGCAGGTGGAATAATATTTGCTTCTATATCAAATGCCTGCCTAAGGGTAGGCATACTTTCTGGATAAGAGTTCACTTCTTCACTGCTTACTGAATCCAAAACTACAGCCACAACTTTAGACACTTTTCCCATCCGTAATAATCGGCACCACCTACAATCAATTACAAATTACACAATACACTGCTCACTCTTTGGGAATAATTCATCTAGGATACAATTTGTGATTATTTCATACAGAACTCACTCAGAGATAATTTATAGTCCAAGTCTAAGACAGAGGTTTGCAACATTACTTTTCAACATCCTGTTGTCTACCCTCTGTCTCAGAAGTATTTTCATATTTCAAATTTGTTGTACATAATGACTCTTTTTTTACATGCACACAAATTTTGATGCATCTGCAGCAGACAACTTTTCTAAACATTGTGGCAAAAGGGGAAATTACTCATAAATTACAATTTCTTAATTTTCCACAAAGTTGTCAACTCTTTTCAATAATTACTCTTTCGTTTATAGAGATTTTCCATATGTTTTAACATATACATTTTCAATGTCATCTGCTACAGATTTGTTGGACATTGAAAAGGGTTATTTACCTTGGTGGCATGCTGGCTTTGTTCTGCATTATCCCAAGTAAAAGAAGATGTTGTATATCTAACATTACAAGTGGTGGAGTTTCCTTCACTTCATCTGGGTTGTCAGATGGTGTATCTCTTGTCAACTCATCCAAGGTGAGGAAAATCTTTGGTCTTTTCTAAAAAGTTTATTCAGACAAACCATGACATGAATTACATAGAGACAAGAGGATGAACTACTCATATAGAGAAACAATTCTCCTTTCTATTCCAATACTTTGCTTTGGCACTGTTTAAACCTTTCCCACATACAAACAATCGGCAACAGACGACGCTGAAAACATCTCGGCAAACCTATAGAAACTCTTTATAAATGAAAAGGAAATTTCTGGGAGAAGCTGAAAATGTTGTGTCAAACGGAGAAATTGCTCATCATGAGCAATTTCTTCTTTTGTCACATTATTTCAAATGTGTCAGAATGTGTCTACAAGTGGGAAAAGGTTAAAATAATACCTCAAAGTTTTGAAGAAATTCAATTGTTTTGAAGAATATATAGGCACTAATGAGATGACATTCTTGCCTTAAAACACTGGGAATAAATACTGGATTTAACTTTTACCAAAAGACCAATTTTAGGTAATTTCTATAAATAAAGGGCAATTACTCTCGAGTTACTAAAGCAATATGGCTAGTTATCAAATGTGTTGAAAATATTAAGCCAATACACATTCTGACCACATTTAGTGATGATTGGACAAAGGCTTCTTAATTTATTGGGCGGACAACATAATGGGACGCAGCCCGCCCGCCCGTCAGCCACAGGTAAAACTATAATACGTCCCGTTTTTAAAAAAACTGGAGTACAAAAAGCTCAATTCACTATCCTCTATGATCTTCTAAATTTCTTTTATAGGTTTCTATTGGCTGAGGCAGACAATTTTAGAACCGTAATCATACATGATTGCTTAATGATGCCTTAATTAATGTTTATCTCGGATCAGATTCTGTTACTTACAATCATCTCAATATACGCATGTAGTAAATACATTTTTACATTTCAAATGTTAGATGTATAGAAAGTATAGAAATAGCAAAAGAATGATTGAGTGAACCCTTTCCCAAATGTTAATACAGGTACTTTATGATGCCTCTGCATAATGAGTAATTTCACCTACCAGTATTAACCCTTTCCCTCATACGACAATTCTGCAGCAGACGACTTCGAACATATTTTGTCAAAACATAGAAAATCTCCATAATTGAATGGATAACCTATGACAAAAAGTGGAAAACATTGTAGCAAAAGGAGAAATTGCACGTTTTGTGCAATTTCTTCTTTTGTCACTATGTTTTCAAAAAGCCGTCTGCTGCAGAGGCGTCGGAAAGCGTCTATATGAGGGAAAGGGTTAACACAATGTTTTCTACTTTATTCAATAATTATTCTTCAGTCTATAGAGCATTTCAATATTTTCCCTTTCCCATATATATAGACCCTTTCAGCCCTCTCTGCAGCAAACAAAAGAGGAAGGAGAAATTGTTCATGAAGAGCAATTTCTTATTTTGCCACAATTTGTTCACTTTTATTTAATAATATATCCTTCCTTGATAGAGATTGAAAATATAACTTGGGCAAAAGTAGAAATTGTCTTTTACCTGTAAGTGTAAATTCTCCTTTTGCCTCAATATTTTTAAAATAGAACGTCTTTATGTAAGAAATATGATAAATGTGACCTACTTACCATAGCAGCTTTCTGCCTTTCCCTCAAGATCCTTCTCGTTTCTGCCAGTACATCATCCACTTCTACTTTCTCCTTACTTTCTAGAGATTGATTATCCTTTTTAACGTCAACAACTTCAATTGTTTTTGCTACGTCATCATGGTTAGATATTTTTCTTATTTTATTCTGTGAAATGCCTTGACTTCCATCCTCATGTTTAACAATTGCTTCCAGTGAATTATTAGAAGATGATGAACTCTTGTCTGTTTTGCTTGCAGCAGGTGACATCTGTGGTAAATTACAGAATATATAATGAGCCGTTCCATGAGAAAACCAACAGTGTGGACTCTGCGTTAAGTATCAAACCGGATCACCTAAATATTCCGCACAGGCTAACCTGGACAGACACTTTTCGCCTCCTGTGGATTTTGTGTTTCAGGAAACATTACTCTATACCTCTATTTCCCTGAGACGGAATGTGTTGGCCCGGATAAGCCTTTGAGGACTGCGCAGGCTGATCTGGGTTGATACATTACGCAAAGTCCATAATGTTGGTTTTCTCCTAAAACAGCTCATATAAAATTCTATTATTAACTAACTTGTACTTAAAAATGACAATTTGTCACAATTAGACAAAATTACAAGGACGTTTTTGACACTTGTTAATTGAAAATACTTATCCCTCTCCAAAATGCTGACACGTTTCGATGCATCTACGGGAGAAAATGTTCGAAAATGTTGTGGCAACAGGAGAAATTGCGCAAATCTTTTCAACTATGTTGAATAAAAATATATTAAATTATAGACGCTTTCTTATGCCAATGCAGCCGACGTTATATATGGCGACAAAAGAAGAAATTGCTCAAAACCAGCAAATTCCCTTTTTGTCATCATGATTTCAACTTGATTCAAATATTGTTCGTTCATTTAAAGGGATTTTCTGTGCTTTTGCTTAGTTGTTTTGAAAGTCGTCTGCTGCAGATCTCTGTTGTATGTGTGAAAGGGTTAAAGATTTTTCAACATTTTTACCACAGACCTAGATGTTTTCAAAGCCTTCTGATGCAGATTTATTGTACGTGGGAAAGGATTAAAGAATAACTTTCTGAAACAAGATGTGTTTGTGAAACACTGATGCCCCCCAATGGCAACATCTAGGTCAAAGGTCAAGGTCGCAAGGTATACACATGTGAAATATGGTAGCCTTACCTGTTATTGTTCAAAAGTAGTGGGGAAGGTTAAACAAAATTGAGAATGGCAACATCTAGGTCAAAGGTCAAGGTCGCAAGGTCAAAAATGTTGGTACTGACAGAAAGGTCATGTCACAAGGAATACACATGTGAAATATGGTAGCCGTATCTGTTATGGTTCAAAAGTAATGGCCAAGGTTAAAGTTTTTTTCGAGAATGGCAACATCTAGGTCAAAGGTCAAGGTCGCAAGGTCAAAATTGTTGGTACTGACAGAAAGGTCATGTCACAAGGAATACACATGTGAAATATGGTAGCCGTACCTGTTATGGTTCAAAAGTAATGGCCAAGGTTAAAGTTTTTTTCGAGAATGGCAACATCTAGGTCAATGGTCAAGGTCGCAAGGTCAAACATTTTGGTACTGACAGAAAGGTAATGTCACAAGGAATACACATGTGAAATATGGTAGCCGTACCTGTTATGGTTCAAAAGTAGTGGTCAAGGTTAAAGTTTTTTTCGTGCAGACAGGCCAAAAACTACATCTAGGTCAAAGGTCAAGGTCGCAAGGTCAAAAATGTTGGTACTGACAGAAAGGTCATGTCACAAGGAATACACATGTGAAATATGGTAGCCGTATCTGTTATGGTTCAAAAGTAATGGCCGAGGTTAAAGTTTTTTTCGAGAATGGCAACATCTAGGTCAAAGGTCAAGGTCAAAAATGTTGGTACTGACAGAAAGGTCATGTCACAAGAAATACACATGTGAAATATGGTAGCCGTACCTGTTATGGTTCAAAAGTAATGGCCAAGGTTAAAGTTTTTTTCGAGAATGGCAACATCTAGGTCAAAGGTCAAGGTCGCAAGGTCAAACATTTTGGTACTGACAGAAAGGTAATGTCACAAGGAATACACATGTGAAATATGGTAGCCGTACCTGTTATGGTTCAAAAGAAGTGGTCAAGGTTAAAGTTTTTTTCGTGCAGACAGGCCAAAAACTACATCTACCGTAGGTCAAAGGTCAAGGTCGAAAGGTCAAATATTTTGGTACTGACAGAAAGGTCATGTCACAAGGAATACACATGTGAAATATGGTAGCCGTACCTGTTATGGTTCAAAAGTAGTGGTCAAGGTTAAAGTTTTTTTTGTGCAGACAGACAGACAGACAGACAGACAGACCAAAAACTATATGCCCCCCGAATCGGAGATTCCGGGGGGGCATAAAAAGGAGATGATAATGCAAGAAAATATCATCCGGTCATAAAATAAGAACAGAAAATAAGTCGAGCATATCTGTGGTGCAGATATGTCAAAAAGTGTAAACAAATATTTCAACGAATATTGTTCTTGTGTTCTATAATCAACAACTCCACCTTCTTCTCTTATATTCCATACTTTTCTTATATTTGACGTCTAGCTTAATTTTTTTATTTCCCTCATACGACAATTCTGCAGCAGACGACTTTGAACGTATTTTGTCAACAAATAGAAAATTTCCATAATTGAATGGATAACCTATGACAAAAAGTGGAAAACATTGTGGCAAAAGGAGAAATTGCACGTTTTGTGCAATTTCTTCTTTTGTCACTATGTTTTCAAAAAGCTGTCTGCTGTAGAGGTGTCAGAAAGCGTCTATATGAGGGAAAGGGTTAAAGTTAGTCATGCTCATACAGTCAGTCATTCAAAATTCAAAATCTCACCAGGCTGTTTAAGAAAAATACAGATTGAAGGAAAGAGTGGAGCAAATCATGGAGCAATAACGATAGAAACTCCGTCATAGTTAGAACAGTCAATGATTGGTCTAGTATCTGTGCCATCAGTGGATATTTTTATATCCTAACTAAAATCAAAGACCTAATCACACATTGTATACATGTGTTATTAGGTCTTTGCTAAAAATCATGCATGATATATATGCACTTTCTCCCTGTTGAACTTCATGCTTTATGTTGACTTTACCCTATTAGTTATTACATAATACATTAAACATATATCAATATATAATTGTCCACATTTCAACCTCTTAATGGATTTTACCAAACTTCGAAAATGGGTAATATTCAACGTATTTGATTTGATTTTATGGCGTTTTAAACACCATTTCCATCAGTTTTTCAGATTAGCTTGAAGTGCTGCTTCAGTACAATTATATTATTAACCCTTTCCTTCATACGACAATTCTGCAGCAGACGACTTTGAACATATTTTGTCAAAAAATAGAAAATCTCTATGATTGAATGGATAACCTATGACTCAAAGTGGAAAACATTGTGGCAAAAGGAGAAATTGCTTGTTTTGAGCAATTTCTTCTTATGTCACTATGTTTTCAAAAAGCTGTCTGCCTGTTTTCTAAAAGGCGTCAGAAAGCGTCTATATGAGGAAAGGGTTAATCTCTTAGTAATTAGTTCAGGACTTGACTTTGAAGTACATCAATCAAACGTTGGGTTTTTCTTTGGCTTTTCCTAGACTGATTTCTTTAACAGTTTATGCAAGAAGTAAATTATGAAGTTCCTGCACCAATGATTGGGTGGCAATATCAAACCGGACTGTATAGGATACTGCAATGAATGCTTTTTTCCCTAGTGTCAGTTTATAACTGAGTATTGCAGTAGAAACTATTCCCGGTTGTGATCAAATCCTGCATAATCTGTTGGAATAAAAAGTGATTGTTGCTAATGGAAGTTGCTTGTAAGTTGTATTTCATGTAGTCTGAAAGCTCTTCATGTTCTCTGATCGCTCTGAGTCGAGTTGGTAGATTGCTTATAATCTTTAAAGAGCATGGTGACTCTGGCTAAAAAATGCTGATGTTGCAACAACTCCAAGCCGAGGTTTTGCAACATCGGGGTTACACAGCCTTCAGTATGATCTGTGTACTGGTTGGTGAAAAAGCATGCAGCTTTCCTCTGAACCTGATCCAAGGTTTGTTAAATTACAGCCGTCACCAGTCTGTGGATGCTTATTTAAGATCACTCTTCTCTGTATTAAACTTCATTTGCCAGGCAATTTCCCACTTCTCAACATGTATATGAAAGATCATTGTTAAACAAATGGCATCTTAAAGGTTGTTGATGAAGAAAAAAAGGAGGCCGTCATTCACAAAAATGCAGGTTTCAGATGAGGTCACACAATCTGGCAGATAGTTGATGTATACTCAACAAAGCAATAGCTGCCTTCTTGAATCTTGAATCTTGAATCTTCTTATCCCACCTACGTAGGAGAACCGCACTTCCGTACGTTGAACAGTGAGTTTAAAGTACCTTCACCACAGAATATTTCGTTATTATTTTGGTTACACAGTTTGTATTTACGGTATATATTTACGTAATATTGCTTATTTTACGTGTCTTAAACGTTCTAGATAAAAATCAACTGTGTATAAGGCTCAACAGTTGGGTAGTGGGGAAGGCAGACAGTCAAGAGGTCCCGTGTGCATTGCTATTTTAATCCCTGTCAAAATGTTACTGTTACATGCATTTGGAAATCAAATTGTGACGATTAAGAGACAATCAGTTAATCTAAAAGAAGATGAGCTGTACATGTGTGCACATATTGATATATTAACGGTTTACCTTAAATAATATGGCTAGTAAGTCGCTGAAACTGGTCTGTCGAAGTACGTAAAATATTGGGGACGAAGTTATTAAGCCATGTTAAAGCGAACAGTCTGTTTGTTAGTTGATAACTCACCCCATTTTGTGATTTTATCAAATCTAAAAATGCCTGTGCTTTTCTTTTCTTGTTGTCAATTCGTCTTTCGCTAAATTTATTCTTGAGAGACATATTTCTTTCACAACGTGTTATCGTTTTCCTTCATGCATTGAATTCGGTAAACAGCCTTTTTTCGGTGGAGAACCAGTGGTTTGCTGATAAATGACGGTATCATGTAACCGGGATAAAACGGTAAAAATAACTGTATAGGTCAAATTACGCTAAATACATCCGCTGTCATGCTGATCACTATAGTCCCTAAAAAAATATTTGTTTGCATAGAAATGAGTGTATACCATCACCAGAATGCATTGAATATATGACATTGAGTTTAAAATCATTGTAAATGTCTATAGGATGAACTGGAAATGATTGATTTGATCACTTTTAGTATTTTGCCCTTGTTTGAAAGTGAAAGTAGAGAATGCTAAACACCGGTTTTGTCCGGGCCCGATTTGATTCAAATTGACGGTAACCATTATCGCCTGTTGAGTTCTTTCTTGCATAATGCATTAACCCCACCCCACCCCTATTTTCTTTGGATTGTTTTCAAGTTAAGATGTAAACTCTTTTCATTGATATATGGTGTTCTACAGGAGAAACGCTTAGAAAGTGTGACAATTGAGGACTGAAACTGGTCGATTTACATGGAAACAAAGAAGGAATTTATTTGGTGTATTGTGACCTATAATAGGACCTGGCTGGCTACATTCTCCTTCGCAGAGTTGTCGTTCCTTACACTCACTCATACTTTTGTTTTATTGGGGTTTTACGTCGCTTTTAACATTATTTCAGTTAAATCACGGCGACAGTTCACTTATTCATAATCCCTGGGTAAACAAACCAGTACTAGTACAAATGGTTGTAACTACATCTTGTTCAAGATGTAGTTACAACCGTTTTGCATGAAACCATCGATATGTATTTTGGGTGTCACTAAACAGTCAAGTCGAGTCTGAAGTGAAATATCCATATATGCTTGTTTCTTGTAAAAAATCTTAATTAAACATATATATATATCATTTTTTTTTATATTTTATTTATTTGATTTTTTTATTCCATTATTTATGAAAACGGCAATGTGGTTTCCGTTTACACGGAAACATTTACAAAAAAATGATTCATTCGATTTCTAATTTATAAAAAAGTTTCTTTATTTTCATTTGTCATATCATTTAACCTGTTTCTTATATAATCGAAGCAGATAATTAACTGTTTATTACTTTTAGTCCGTATAAACTGTTGTCTTTATTGCCCAGACTCCATTTTAACGAATAATACATCTGTTGTATAAACAAAAAATAATTAAATATGCGAACAAATGAAGCGTTATTATTCCTATGATGCAAAAAAAAATATAAAAAAATACACATTACTTTAATTCGCTCATTTCTAGATAAAGCACAACTCAGAATAAAATGTGATATTTGATCTCCAGACTCTACATGACTCTGTTTAGTGATACCCGTAGCTGGGTAAGCCAATGGTCTATACTATGGGTATGGGTGGGCGGGCATATACCGGGTACACCCGGGATGCTGAAGTAAATGAATATTATTAGGCCTTTCAATCTAAACCAGGTCATTATGAATCTTCTAGAAGAATACGAGGCTTCAATGGTCCCTATGTTTGGCTAGAAATGGCCAGGAAAATTCTTCTATGTCCCCCAACATGACTTTTTCCTCCACTTACGACATCACCACATATCAGCTGTTCTCTGCATCTTTTCCACTTTGTCAATATCTGAAACTGTGTATGGTCTCGGGTATTGTTGGTTGCAAGTAAGATATTCCGTCTGAGAAAACCATAATTAGCTTTACTGATAACTGTTGTATGTGAGTGCCCCAAGACAGGTTATCAGTACATAGTAGGCCTAAATACTTCGCAG
This sequence comes from Serripes groenlandicus, assembly GCA_031761405.1. NCBI lineage: Eukaryota > Metazoa > Mollusca > Bivalvia > Cardiida > Cardiidae > Serripes > Serripes groenlandicus. The sequence goes on from JASEVX010000004.1 coordinate 90,356,244, forward strand.
AGGTTACACTTTACAGTACATGTTCATGCAGACTGTAGTTGAAGGTGATGCGGGGGGTTAAGGTGCTGACGCATGACTCTATAAGAGTTTGTTATTTGGAAGTTAAAGGTGATATCATGAGTTTTTACTGTTTAGCCATTTTTTCCGTTCAAACAACTGAATTTATTATCAGAAATGTGTTAATGATGTAATTTTTCAACAACAAAAATGCGAAAATGCCTTTAATCGGCCATTTAATTTGCACCGGACATAATTGTTGCGAAATGGGTACTCGCTTACGTCCCCTTAATTTATTGATCGATGACGTCATAGGTCGCGTGCGGTGTGTGGTCTGCATAACGGTTACTGCATATATCTATACATGTTTACGTGTCGGAGGAAATTATTGTGATCGAAATATCATTGAAAAATAAATAAAAAATGGTAATTTGTGTTGCTTATGAGTGTTATTCCAAGACAGGAACCAGTATAGTATAAGTCTTTTTAAATTCCCCACGGATCCAAAGAGAAAGAAGGTGTGAATATATCGTCTAAATAGAGGACAAACTGCAACAAAGAAATGTGTGCCTAGTTCTTGCTCCCGATTGTACATGAAACATTTTGAGCACGATCAATACAGCATTAACCCAAAACTCGCAGAATCAATTGGTTACAATCAAATTGTTCGTGTTAAACTAAAACCTGACGCGATTCCTAAAGTTTTTCACAAGCCAACAAAGCAACCACCCAGAGAGAGAAAATCGGCACTGGCCATTTCAAGAAAAAAGTTTACAAACGAGGTAGGTTGAATATTTAAGAAACTATTTGTTTTAGTTTTCAGAATCATAATTGTTAACATTGAAACAATGGACCAATTAACAATGAATTGAATATGTCAACGGGCCCCTCGAATGTTGTAAAACGGATGAACACTTATCCATGTAAGATTAGATGTGATACCCCCTAATTGGATTTAAAATACTGTGTTTATTATGGAATCTCTATGTGCAGTATTGATTAGCGATTCTTTGATTGTTCAAACTGGTGTTAATTGTGACAGTAGTGTATAATTAGAGCAATCATATCACCACAACACTGTCACTAGTAAACCACATGGCCCATATTGGTATTTATGGATTTCAGAACCCTTCCCTTAATTCCCTTATTGATTAATACCCTTTACTCTTAGAGTCTAAACCCTTTTCTCCATACAGAAAATTTGCAGCAGACGACTGAAAATGTCTTTGCAAAAATGTGCAAAATCCCAATAAATGAAAAGAGTTGTAAAGAGTGTGGCAAAAGGTGAAATTGCTAAGTATGAGCAGTTTCTCCTGTTGTACGGTAAATTCAAAAGATGTCTGCTGCAGATGCATCAATATGTGTCTGCAATTGGGAAAGGATTAACCTATTTTCTGTTATATAATTTTCAGAGTCATCTGCTTAAAAAGGTCTGTCCCAAAAAATGTCAAAGGTGGACAACTAGAATTAAAATGTTAACATAGAGATAGTTGAAAACATTGTCAGAAAATGTGTTTTATGTGCTTATGTGTAGAATTTGGGTATTTTTTACATTCTGTTTACCAATATTCGCTTATAAATACATTTCATGTTATAACTTTCAGATCAAAATAAAGAGCAGAGAGAAAACACAGGAAAGACTATTTATGCGCCATTTACCGCAGATGAAAACATATACAAAGCCGTTCCCGTACATTCCAATGTTATAACCACAAACCCTACACATTCCTTTCAAGTTTATGGAGCTGAAACATTTCATCACATACTGTTAAATCAACATCACATAATTGGCTTGAAAAAGATGTTGACAAAAGCAGAAGTTGTCATTCATAATAAGCTGTTTCTCCTTTTGCCGCAATGTTTTTCAAAAGTTATCTACATTTTGTTCCTAAGGGGGACATTTTTCAGCACAATTGAGTAACATACGTTTTATTTTCATGTTTTATTGCTGTATATATGAGTAGGTAAAGAATACAAGTAACATGTTATCAACACACAATGCCAAAAAATAGACACATTCGACTTTAAATATTTCCTTGATATACAAATTACAATTTTGATTTATAACATTGGGCAATTTGAAAAGTCGTCCGCTTCAATAACGTCTGACAGCTGGACAGTTGATACAGAGTAGCAAGTATTCTGTCAAAAGGTAAATTTGCACATATTTCACCTTTGCTCACAATGTTTTCAAAAGTCATCTTCTTTGATACCAATAAAATGTCTGCATGTTGTATAAGGTTCAATTATTACACGTCAAAATATTATTATATGGCTGACTTATAATTGTAACAAGCTGAAGATAAAGTTTTTAAGGCATTGTGGGAGAAATACAAAGTATAAAAAAGGAGCAATAACTTTTTTGTTTACACAATTTTTAAAATATTTTGAAGATAACATTCTGACAATTAATATTTCTTATAATGAATTATAAATAGTAAATAAAAATAGACATTTTGTATTTTAAAATAGTATTGTCCCCCATTCATTAACAACATAGTATCTGAAATGTTTTTACAATGAATACAAGTATAACAACTTCTTAAGGAATCTTGATACATAGACACAAAGCCCCTCATAAAATTGGCATTTTTGAGACATTGTTTGATGCTTTACACAGCTTTCAACAATGTTTCAGTTAAATCGCAGCATTTCCCGAGTAAGTTACCAATACTAATGGTCCATTTATCCTGACACCAGTCAGTCGATCGTAATTCACTAATTGAACGCTGAGCAGCCATTGCTACCATATTTTAAAGGCTTGGGTACGACCCAACTGGGGATTGAACCTGCGACCTCCTGTACCCGAGTTGGAGGCTCCATCTCGAAACCACCAAGGCGGTCACATGAATGATGTGTAAAAGCAACTGAACTGGTATTGTTTATAACATATGAATGGTGACAAAAACAAGAAAATTAACAATGTCCATGTAATAATTAAGGAAGTTCTCAGTATAATCTTAGGCTTATCATTTGCTTTAGACTGGGTAGCTTAATCCACAATATTCTTGCAATGGTAAAGCATTCTGAATGACCGTTACTGAACAGTCATGCCGGGAAAACTTTCCTAACTCTCTTCCCAAGAAGTCCATCTGATGAAACGTCCATATGTTGTGTGGCGATAGTCTAAAAGTAAAAGAAATTCAGGCAATTAACAGCTATGAAATTAAAAAGGGTTGCAGTAGACCACTTAAGTTAATTGGCTGTCATGCATAAACAGAATATTAACCACTTCCCTTATGCAGAAGACATTTGAAGTCTTTTACAGCAGACACATTTCGGAAAAATTGTAATTTTACCATTCCTCACATTTAATAAACTTTATTTCAAATATTAACATGTAATGGCCTGTTATCCAGCCATAACAGCTTTTAGCAAAAGGTGTGCATACACAAATCAGGAATAGAGTTATGTTATGACTACCGGTATTATTTCTGTGTAATAATAAACCTGAAGCAAAGGGAATCACTAATAACCATTACCCTTAATAAAGTTAATCCTTTCCAGCATTTTCAACTGGATTATTCTCGAAAAATGGTTTTAATTATTTAACCCTCGCAGATAAAAGAAATTATAACACAAACACTGTGTTACATGTTTCTGACACAGACTTATAAATAGGTCAAAGAATAAAGAGTCACATTGTGGAACGTCATCAAAGACTCTCCTTCCCTTGTTATGACTTGAGTTGACAGAAATTGAAACCATAGCATTTATAAGAATATGTAAGTAACAGAATATCTTATTTGAAAAACATCTTACTCATACATTCTCCTCCAAGGGGTCCAGATTCCAGAACGTGATCAAAATAAGCAATTTCTAAAATATGCACATTGAGACAGTTCCCGATGAACCCATCATGTTGTGTTAACCCTCTGATTTGCTGTCTCATATTTGATATTTTACAGCATTTTGCCTCTGTGAGTGTGAACGTTGTCATGTAAATACTGAACGTTGTCATGTAAATACAGTTCCCACATAGGCATCTGGTATTTAAAAGGAAATACAATATGGATTATTCATATATATTTTGTTTATCCAGCTCTGAAAGTGACTTTTATGAAGGAATCGAACAATTACATAGAAGGTGTCATTAGGTGATCATTGTTGAAAAAAAGGAGATGCTACTCAAAATTATCAATTTCTCCGTTTGAAATGTTCAATCATTCAATGTTTAAAACTATAATCAGTCATTACACCTTTATGAACATAGACTTGTTTTACGTGTCGCATACACGATTTCAAATGTGTTCGGATCGAGAATCATACGGGAAAGGAACATATTACTACATTTTTCTTGCTGGCAGTAGGCAAAAGTAGCCTTGAGGACAGAAATATATCTTACACATTAACATTATGATTAACGCCTTTTATGATGTATCGATATAACATATATGAAAGACCTTACATTAAATAAGAAATCCTTCGGCCGGCCTTTTTTATTTGTGATTACAGTCGTCGTCATTAATTGTAATTTAAAACACAGCAGCACATACTCGTTGTCTAATAACTTTCATCCCCGATGTCTACATCGAACTAAGACTCGCTTTCTCCGGCGCTTCTTGGATCTCCACATGCAAATTGTTTAAATGGTTCATACAAATAGTGTATTATAGGTCCAGATTCGTTAATTTCAATGTTTGATTGATCACTGTCTACCAAAAAATCCATGTTTTCCTGTCGTTTACATTCACCTTGTTTACAAACTAATCTCGAGACGACCTATGACGTCACAATTCAAAGGGGAGTTACTCTAGTGCAACCAAACTCAAGGGAAGTAAGCCATGTGGTATTTGTTTGGGACTAGAAATTTGTAATTCGATAAATGTGAATAAAAACATAATTCGTTTATTTTTGGTTATTAAAACAGTTTATTTTGGTTTAAATTGTCATATATTTTTATAAAATCTGTAAATAAAAACCTCCGGATATCACCTTTAAATTGCATAAGCGTCGTCTTTTCCCATTTAATAAGTTTATCAATGTCCATTCTTTTCGCAACGTGCATGATAATGACGTCTGTTTTCGGTGACCTTTATTGTTTGCCCTTTCTAGAATCGTGAACAAGTTGAGATTGTATGACCTGTGTTTTCCAAATTCGTGCGGCGGGTCAACAATGATATTATTTGCCTCAACATGTTTCATTATATTGCCAACAATTGATTTGCACCTACTGCATTTTAGAAAGAAATGGGCGGTAATTCGCATGTTCAAATGTTTCACCTTTTGTGAAGATGAGTGCTACATTGGCAAGGTGATATTCATGAGTGCAGGAGAACTCGTCGTACTAGTAATATAGAGTAACCATTAGGATAACTGCTTTATTTGATGGTTGATGGTAGATATAAAGTAATAACACTGTATGAAAGGTATATGTTTATTCGGCCATTTATAGGTTCCGGAAGTAAGTGTTCGTATTACAAATAGTCTCACAACACTATTGAAAGTAGCATGAACACAGCATCTCTCCCCAACTTAGATAAAACTTTAAATAAAGTTATTAAATCAAAATCAATTCAACTGGTTACATAATCATGCAATCATAGTTTAACATAGTATCAATTAGTAATGATATTTCTTAATATATTTAAAATATTTATGGAATACGTGTTGTGAACATAACTGTTAGTTTAGCAATTATCAACATTGTCTCTACACTTGGAGACTGTTCTGATAAAGTAATCCCATTGAAACTTGAAACCATGAATCACAGCGTCATACTATAAACATTCCATTCGTTTGTAGGTGTTATGTTGTTCTAGTGTTCTACAGTTCATACAACATACACTTTACAAATAGTTCTTTCTGAGTTCCCTATAAATAGTTAGCATGTAAACGTTCGAGTTTGAATAATTAATGAAAATAAACCAAAAATTGAATCATATCAAATTATAGATGTTTATTTGAGAAATTGCTTCTTATTAGTTCCATGTATCTTGTTGTAAACTTAAGGTTTATAAAAGTTATAGATTTCCACACTTAAACTATTCGTACTTATATAAAACTCGTTCAACATATCATTTGATATGCAGGTTTCAAAAAGGGATTATTGTGCCCTTTCTAAACGTCTTGAAACCTTTACACACTTTACGTTACATAATCTCCCAGATATGCTGGTGTTCGTCTTTCCCTCACTGGTCTATTCGGTTTATTTTGACCACTATCGACTTTCTGGTCAAAGTTCATTTGATCGTTTATTTGATCCTCAATTTCGTCATCGTGTTTCACATTATCCTCCCTAAAAGGTTTTAATGTTGACGTAACCTTTTTCATGTACGATGAGTTCCTTGTGACCTGATGTTTGGAGTTTTCTGCAGTTATCATAGGTCCCTTAACATCCGTAACATGGTAAGGTATTGGTTTATATTTTGTTGTTGATTTTGACGGACTTTCGTTTTGCAAGAGCACCTTGTCCCCAACATGTATATTACGTTTTCTCGTGTGAAGTTTGTTATCTTCATAACATTTGGTGTGTGATTTTGACCGATCGTCGTTGCTTCTTGCTAATACGTCAATGTGTTTATACTGTCCTGTTTGTTTAACGACTTCTGGCAAACGTGTAGTAGGCTCTCGTTGAAACATTAGGCGAAAAGGTGTGTAGCCAGTTATTGTATGAGGCGTTGCCCTATATTGACGTAGGAAACGATAAAGTTCCTGCTTCCAACTTTTTCCTTCTACGTATGCTGATTTTACGCACTTCATTAGTGGTGTGTTGAACGCCTCTGCCTGAGCGTTGGGTCTTGGCCACCTAGGTGTTATCTTTCTATGAAGGAAACCACAGTAGTTAGCATAATCCGTAAATGCCTTGCTGTTGAATGGACTGCCATTGTCAGTCTTAATTATTACCGTTGGCAAACCGAACATTGCCAATATCTTTTCTAGAACTGGTATCACAGTGTTTGATGAAACAGACTTAATTGTCTCAACGATTGGGTATCGTGAATATGCATCGACAGTGACAAATAGATAGTCCCCACTTTCCAAAGGTCCACAAAAGTCTGCACTTAAATTCATCCAAGGGCCCGATGGCATTTCCGACATTTTAAGTGGTTCTCTCGGTCTGGGTTCCCTGGAATTTGCTTGACACGCAATACATCCTTGTATAGCTGATTCAATTTCTTTGTTTAAATTTGGAAACCATACTTTCGATCTAATGTAGCTTTTCGTTCGAACGACTCCTTGATGACCTTCATGTCCTAGTTTTATTGCATGCGCTCTTAAAGATTTTGGCATTACTATCTTGTCATTTCGCAACAATACAGTGTCACAGTGCACTGTTAATTCATCTTTCACACTTCGAAATGTCATAAGTTCTTCCATGTCAATGTCAAGATCGTTGACACTTTTCAAGTCATGCCATTTTCCAGATTTGGACAGTTCAATGGCCTTTTGAATTGTCTTGTCGTTCAAGGACGCCATTTTTACTGCATCCAACGTCATTGCGTTTGGAATTGCTTGACTTGTTATAAACGATACATATTCCTCCGCTAAATTGCGGTGATCATCTCCTTTTAAAGGATGTCTCGACATATAATCTGATGGGTTGTCCTTCCCTGGCTTGTATATTATATTCATTTTAAAAGGCTGCAAACGCAAACCCCATCTTTCAATTCGTAGCGGTGGTTGTTTCTTTAACCAAATTGAAGTTAACGGTTTGTGATCCGTGATTACCGTAAACAATGGTGCGCCTTTTAAGTACATACCGTAGTGCTCGCAAGCCCACACTACAGCTAGAGCTTCCCTCTCTGTTTGGCTATACCGTGATTCTGTTGATGTTAGCGCACGACTCGCATATGCCACCACTTTACCTTCCTGTGTTAATATTCCCGATAAACCCACAGGTGATGCATCCGTTATGACTTCAGTATTCTTATTTGGATCATAATATGTTATGATTGTGTCCCCTGTTAGAATAGTTTTCAGGTTATCAAATGCCTTTTGCTGAGAATCCGACCATTCCCATGTTGTGTCATTTCTCGTTAATCTTCTAAGCGGTTCCGTCAATGTTGCGTAATTGTTAATGAACCTGGAACAATACGCTGTCATGCCTAAGAAACTCCTTATTTCCGACACATTCGTTGGTTTTTCCATTGATTTGATTGCCTTAACCTTGATTGGATCGGCGGATATTCCTGATCCGCGAAATACTACCCAAAAGAAAGTTATCTCTGTTTTGTTAAATTCACATTTTTTTTGTTTAGCGTTAACCCGTTTTCGTGGAGGGCGTTAAAAACTTTGTTCAGTGCAATGTCATGTTCTTCCTTACTTTGACCGAAGACTATGATGTCATCCGATATGTTTTTAGCACCGGCTATTCCTTGTATTACACTGCTGATTGTTTTTTGAAATACTTCGCTTGCGGAGTTTGTCCCAAAATTCAATCGTTTGTATCTATAAATTCCCATGTGTGTAGTGAACGTCGTTATAGATCTAGATTCTTGCTCTAATACTAACTGATTGTATCCCGATTTAAGGTCCAATTTGCTGAATATTGTCGCACCGTTCATATCGTGTATCAATTCGTCGATTGTTGGCATAGGGTGCCGCTCTCTTTCAATCGCTTTGTTGGCCTCTCGCATATCGACACATATTCGAATGTCTCCGTTTTTCTTTGGTGGTGTAACGATAGGTGATACCCAAGGTGTTGATTCATTCTTTACTTCCTCTATTACATCATCTTGGAGCATTTTGTGAATTTCATTTTCTACTTTTTGCCTTAAGTGAAAAGGTGTTCGGCGATTCTTTTGTGCCACTGGTTTTATATTTGGATTTATGTGTAACTTAACTGTTTGATTTTTTTTAGTTGTCCAATTCCACTGTAAATTCCAGGATATTTGTGACTTATATTGTCTTCTGTGTTGACATTCTGTGTTATATGAATGACATTTAAATCCACAGATGTCTCGTATCCTAATAATGTTCCGTAGTTACCTTGAACTAGGTAAAATGTAGCGACAACTATTTTCCCATCCTTTTCGGTCGTCATTTCACAACTTCCTTTCACGTTCAATTTCGGTCCGCCTCCATAGGGCAATAACCAGGGTAAACGTTTTGTCTTTAATTTTTGGCTGCCCAAGACTTTCATATGCTCTGTCATCTATTATATTGACACTAGAACCAGTATCTATAGTTGCAAGTATCTTCTTATTATTTACTATTACTTGTGTTTTTGGAGTTTTACTTTTGCCATTAACAGTCTTTATTTTTATGCTATAGGAGAATTCATCTTCTGAATCTGACTGTAAAACCTCTCTTACTGGTTTATTCCGCTGGTGACAACAGCGGCTGAAATGATTCACCTTTTTGCAAAAATTGCAGGTTTTCCCTTTTGCAGGGCACGTCGATGTTTTGTGCGGATATTCGTAACCACAGTGGTTGACCACGTGACATGGGTGTGTCTTTTCTGCCTCGTTCTGGTATCTGATTTGCATAGAGTTGCCGTCCACTAGCACTGCCGCGGCCGCGGATTTTCCCACGATTTGACCTACCGCGTGTTTTGTGACTTACTTGATTGACCGTTTTGTCTGGCCCTTCCATAGCTGATGCATGCTTGTCTGACTGTTCCAGAATTCTGCCCATATTTAAAATGTCTTCTAAACCCTTTGTAGGTTCCCTTAACGCTCTCCGTCGTAATTGATTTGACCTACAATTTTGTATCACTTGTTGTAAGATCTCGCTGTCAATGTTAGCAAACTCACAGTTCTTTGCCAGTGTCCGTAGCTCCGTTACAAACCCGTCCAATGTTTGACCCTCATTTTGTTTGTGTAATCTAAAGTTATAAATTTCCATTTGTATGTTTTTCTTAGGAGAGAAATTATCATTAAGAACCTTCTTTGTTGCCGCGAATGTGGTTTCTGTGTCCTTTTTCTCAACGTCGTAGATGTCGTATACTTTTTCTCCAGCGTAATGGAGCAGTAGGGCTCTCTTTTGAGGTGCATCCTCTATTTTCATCCCTGTGAACATATTTTCGAGCCTTGCTAGCCATTTCTCCCACCGTGACGTCAAACGTCGGAAAGTTTGGTAAATTGTTCATTTTACACTGTTAAATGTCTTAATCCATCGATTTAACAATTATCCAATGATTTAAATCCTTTTTTTTTTGGTTTATCCTCGTCGCCAAATGCTTTATTTGATGGTTGATGGTAGATATAAAGTAATAACACTGTATGAAAGGTATATGTTTATTCGGCCATTTATAGGTTCCGGAAGTAAGTGTTCGTATTACAAATAGTCTCACAACACTATTGAAAGTAGCATGAACACAGCAATAACTCGTCGACCTAATGATTATATAGTACTATATACTTAGTAAGGATAATTATCGAGTATAGTAACGTTGAAGTTAAATATATGTTAAAAACTTTAATTTAACAATAAGATGTTTGTTTATGATAAATGGGGAATATGGGCTTGGTCCTAGTCCTGGTAGGGTTCACATGGTTCTACATGTTGTTCATTTTACACTGTTAAATGTCTTAATCCATCGATTTAACAATTATCCAATGATTTAAATCCTTTTTTTTTGTTTATCCTCGTCGCCAAATGCTTTATTTGATGGTTGATGGTAGGTATAAAGTAATAACACTGTATGAAAGGTATATGTTTATTCGGCCATTTATAGGTTCCGGAAGTAAGTGTTCGTATTACAAATAGTCTCACAACACTATTGAAAGTAGCATGAACACAGCAATAACTCGTCGACCTAATGATTATATAGTACTATATACTTAGTAAGGATAATTATCGAGTATAGTAACGTTGAAGTTAAATATATGTTAAAAACTTTAATTTAACAATAAGATGTTTGTTTATGATAAATGGGGAATATGGGCTTGGTCCTAGTCCTGGTAGGGTTTCACATGGTTCTACAGTGAACACAGATTTGAATTGTGTATAAAGGAAATTAGTCTTAGTTTGTGTATCGGACCTTCTAAGGGATGCTATATTTGAGGAATCATTATTCTAACTTGATAAATGAAAGCTTTGATAGCTTTGATAGCTTATATTAAATCCCATTAAGGCTTTCCCACTTGCAGACGTATTTTGACGCATATGCAGCAGTCGACTTTTGAAAACAATGTGGCAAAAGAAGAAATTGCTCGCTTTGCCATTCATACTTAATTCCCTATGGAATATAGCATTCAATTGGCATACATATTTACAGGAACGTAGATATCTACGTTCCTAATATTTAAAACCCATGGAATAGACCTTTCAACTAGATTTTCTTTTACAGATGCTTTCCGTACATTATCCTAGACGTTTTCAAGGTTGTCTGCAAGAATGTGTGTATAAGGGGCAAATGGTTAAATCCCATGCAACTGTCCAACGCAGCATTCTTAGTTCCAAGATTGTTTTTTTAATGTTCACTTTAGTTTTAGGTGAAATTTTGAGTGAAACAAGATTTGTGAATGCATCAGAACCACCAAAAATGTATTTAAACAACATGTCGATTTATGCCTTTCTGATTGCAAGATCATACATTGGTTCAAATGTTCCTGTTGGAGAACATGTGCACAGATTGTTCAAGACAATGCTATTTGTATAAAACCATGGTCGCCAGGTAGATTGAGTACATGGGTAAAACGACAATACGTAAACTAAATCCTGTGTGAAAGTATTTGTTTGAATTTCAAAATAGCTTGCCACTGTTTTGGGGCGACACTCTACAAGAAATGTTTGTGACATCTTGATTAGTGTAAATACATTATTTCCAAGAACCAGGACCTGTTCCCCTTATGTGTACAATAGGAAAAAGGTAATTTGCATTGGTCAGCATGATTTAAAAACCTGCAAATACTGAATTGGTATTACCAGGGACGTAGATCACCAGGGACGTAGATCTACGTCCCAGGTATTACATGACTTATGCTCAGATGAGAGAAACAGCTAGAGCCCTATGGATATTTTGTTTAACGTTACTGTGAACGTATTTCTCAATCTCTTGTTCTACGTTCTTTCGCTTAAACAGTCGCAATTCTAGTTCAGAACTCACGACTGCCGACGAAGCAAATTAATAACACGTGTTTATCTGCCAATTGGGCCCCTCATCCTGGATCACATAACGTCAGTCGTCACGAGCTAATTTTCCGAATGCCCAAATCATGCATACTCAGAAGATAGTCGCCTCTATTATCTCACTTTCATATTCCAAAAGCACATTTGGGTCATTTCTTCAATACAACATTTTAAAATCTGATTGTCTGATTTCCAAATTATTTAAAGGTTATGTCGGAATCATACACATGACCATCAGTGGCCATTGTCAAAAGGTTTAATATAATTATTATGACAGTGATTGTACCATATGTGACGATGAACCATATGTTCAAGGCAAAATGATTAAAGCTTCTGTTCTGTTATGTTATGTTATGCTATATAAGGCAAAATAGCCCCGCCACCTGGCAGCCGTGTTTTTCAACCAATCAACATTTCTCCTCGAAGGAATCTTATAAAGGGTCACCAAAGGAACATTTCTACAGAATTATTGGAAAATCGGCCTGACACTTTCAGAGAAGATTTTTTAAGTTTTTACTATTTTTTTCTTTTTGTTGCCATGGAAACCAGAATTAGGGATGGATCAAAAACAAGAGGCCCAAGAGGGCCAGTATCGCTCCATGGCCATAAGGTAAAAATCAAATCTCCAAACAGCTCTGCCCCCTGGTGGCCATGTTTTTTTCCAACCACCATGGCTTAAGGGAATCTTGTAGAGTGTCACCCAAGGAATGTTTCTGCAAAATTATTTGAAAATCGGCCTGACATTTTCGGAGGAGAGGATATTTTAAGTTTTCACTATAGCCATATAAGGCGAAATAGCCCCACCCCCTGGCGGCCATATTTTTCAACCAATCAACATGGCTTGAAGGAATCTGATAGAGGTCAGCCTAAGTACATTTCTACAAAAAATTTGAATATCAACCAGACACTTTTGGAGAAGATTTTTTAAGTTTTCTCTTCAGCCAAATAAGGCAAAATAGCCCCGCCCTCTGACGACCATGTTTTGTTACCAATCAACATGGCTTGAAGGAATCTGATAGAGGGTCACCAAAGGAACATTTCTACAATTTTTTTTGAAAATCTGCTTAACACTTTTGGAGGAGAAGATTTCACTATGGTCATATAAGGCAAAATAGCCCCGCCCTCTGGCGGCCATGTTTTTTGACCAATCAACATGGCTTGATGGAATCTGATAGAGGGTCACCCAATGAACATTTCTACAAAATTATTTGATAAAACGGCTGAACACTTTCGGAGAAGAAGATTTTTTAAGTTTTCACTATAGCTATATAAGGCAAAATAGCCTCGCCCCCTGGCGGCCATGTTTTTCAACCAATCAACATTTCTTGAAGGAATCTAATAAAGGGTCACCCAAGGAACATTTCTACAAAAGTATTTGAAAATCGGCCTGACACCTTCGGAGAAGAAGAATTTATAAGTTTTTACTATTTTTTTCTTTTGGTTGCCATGGAAACCAGAATTATGGATGGATAAAAAGAAATTGAAGGAATTTAAGAGTGGACATTGAGAGGATGCTTCCTATGAAGTTTCAACCGGATTGGCCAAGTGGTTAGGGGGAAGAAGTTGTTTAAAGGAAAAAGTTAACGAACGCACGACGGACAATACGCCATGACATAAGCTTGACTGGCTTTCAGCCAGTGGAGCTAAAAATTGAAAGAATTTAAGAGAGGACATTGAGAGGATGCTTCCTATGAAGTTTCAACCAAATTGGCCAAGTGGTTAGGGAGAAGAAGCTGTTTAAAGGAAAAACTTAACGCACGCACAACAGACAATTTACCATGACATAAGCTCGATTATCCCCCCCACCCTTTCTTTTTTTTAGTTACGACGTCAAATCAAATGTCACCCTTATCCCTCAGTGAATTTTACTTTCAATTTCAGAAAATACATGTTGTTCTGAAAATGGCTGCTAAGCTGTCAAATAAAGCTTAAAGGCTTAAAGCTAACAATGTTTTGATTACAAATTAGTCGGATGGTGTTTAACTTAATAAAACAAGAGGGTCATGATGGCCCTGTATCGTTCACCTGAATTTTTTGTTTTCACTTTAGCCATATAAGCCCCGCCCCCTTGTGGCCATAGTTTTCGACCAATCAACTTGGCTTGAAGGAATCTGATAGAGGGTCACCCTAGGAACATTTCTACAAAATTATTTGAAAATCTGCCTACCAGTTTTAGAGAAGAAGAATTTTGATTTTTTTTTTTATCATTTCGTTACCATGGAAACCAGAATTCTGCATGGATCCCATAAATTTGAAGGAATTCTTGAGAGGTCATTGACAGGATGCTTTCTGTAAAATTTCATCCCAATTGACCCACTGGTTACTGAGAAGAAGATGGCGCACGCCGGACAAAAGGCGATCACAATAAAAACACTTTCAACCTTCAACAAAATCATTAACGACAATGGGAGACCACTTCAGTCTGATGAATTCATCTGAAATCCCAAAACCAAAAACCTTCCCTTTGACCGTTAGATACAGGATGGCAACCCCTTCTGAAAAACGAATGTTATTGATCCCAACAGATAAAGGGAGTTTTCAAAAAGTTTCAAACACTTCCTCCATATACAATGTATTTATTGTTTCAATAAAACCGTCATCTATATTTATACAATTTTTATTATATGACATTTTAATACATAGTGATAAAACAAATCTGATGAAGACAACTGTAAAAATATGGAAAACCTCAATAAATAAAGTATAATTATTGAAAATAGTTTAAAACATTGTGGTAAAAGGTTGTCTAAATGTAACAAAGCTTTCTACAGATGTCTGTTGTACATGTGTCAAAATGTATATGTATGTGAGAAGGATCAATCATTTGCTTGTTTGACCTCATGCAACTGCATACAATAAAGACCGACGGTAAACTTCACAATATGAGAGTTGAGAACATTGAAGAAATTGCTAATTATGAGGGATTTCTCAATTTGCCGCAATATTAACAAGAGATGACTGCTGTAGATTCTTCAAGATGTGTCAGTATGTCGGTGTGTCAGTATGTCAGTGTGTCAGTGTGTCAGTATGTCAGTGTGTCAGTATGTCGGAAACAGTGAAATCATTTGCTCACTTCCCACATGGAATTGTAAAGTACATTTGCCTACAATATAGACCGATATCAACCTACAACATTGTGCAGGCTTAACTTTGTCTACAGCGTTTGCTACTCATTCACTTAGTTATTACAAATATTTCTATAAACCAGTATCCAAAAAATTATCAATAACAATAATGGTGATAAAGGAAGATGATATTCTGCTGGGAAATGAGTAATATTCATCATTTAACCCTTTCACTATAGACACTTTGTGATGCATCTGCAGCAAGATGACTTTATAAAAACATGACAGTAATTATTTAATCACTTCCCACATGGAACTGTAAAGTACATTTGCCTACAATATAGACCGATATCAACCTACAAAATTGTGCAGGCTAAAGTTTGTCTACAGCGTTTGCTACTCATTCAATTACAAATATTTATATGAACCAGTTTCCCAAAACTTATCAAACAAGAGTTTTCAACCTTTCATTAAGAATACCTTCATTTCTCAAGATATATCCATACTTGATAAGATCTTTTCAAAGTATTTGATGTATCTGGGAAAGGGTTAAATCACAAACAAAAGTGTTTACATGTACATCAACAATTGGTAAGACAATTTTTTAATGTGAAAACAAAAAGGCCAGTTTTTACATGATTTCTGATAATAAGTATTGCCCAGAGCATTGTTTTCTAGCTAGCCGACTAGATTCGCCAACTTGTAGATGACAAATAGCCCTCTATATGTCATATGTCAATTGAAAAGTTCACATACCAGGATCAACATTCCCCGTTGTTACCAACTGTGAGCCATTTTAGCTACACTATGATAGAACTTCAATTTTCGTTGCCAGACACAGCCCATCTCGCGAGTTACTTCTATTCAGAAATTATTAATGACTCCTTTTAAAAATACTCCTGCAATCCTAAGTTAAGACTTTAATCACTTCTGCTGAAGATGATTTTTGAAACACTGTGGTAGGCAAGGCTTTTCCTTTGGTCCAAAAATCATACTTACAATATTCCTAATGATTAATCTTTTACTTGGGATATTTTAAAAGCAGATTTTTCTTTTACATACATAATATCAGAATAATATTCAACTCTCTTGAGGGCCTGTTATCTTACAAAGTACTTTTGCTGTCGGTTCATTCCCCTCCAGACCACTACTTAATATCACAACAAATAAACTGTTGGCTGGAATCTTTGATATTAATTTACCAATCCTCCGGTCCAATTTTTTCAAACATTTCTGGAAAAGAAAAGATTTCAATTAAATGCATTCATTTCAAAGAAATATCACAAAATGGTTTTTTCCCTGTAACAGAAACAAGAGGGCCATGAGGCCCTGGAATCGCTCACCTGAGAATGGGCTATTTAAGACATAACTCTCTCATGCTCAAGCCAAACATGTGGCTTCCAGAGTGTTAACAAGATTTCCCTTAAATTTGGTCTAGTGACCTAGTTTTTAACATTACATGACCCATATTCGAACTTGGCCTAGATATCATCAGGACAATCTTTCTGATAAAGTTTAAACATGCTCAAGCTTTAAGAGTGTTAACAAGATTTTCCTTAAATTTGGCATTGTGACCTAGTTTTTGACCCGACATGATCCATATTCAAACCTGACCAAGATATCACTAAGTCAAATTTTCCGACATAGTTTCAACATGCTCAAGCCAGAAATGTGGCTTCTAGAGTGTAAACAAGATTTTCCTTAAATTTGGCATTGTGACCTAGTTTTTGACCCGACATGATCCATATTCAAACCTGACCAAGATATCACTAAGTCAAATTTTCCGACATAGTTTCAACATGCTCAAGCCAGAAATGTGGCTTCTAGAGTGTAAACAAGATTTTCCTTCAATTTGGCCTAGTGACCTAGTTTTTGACCCAACATGACCTATATTCGAACTTGGCATAGATATCATCAAGACAAACTTTCTGATAAAGTTTCAACATGCTCAAGTTTAAAATGTGGCTTCCAGTGTTAACAAGATTTTCCTTCAATTTGGCCTAGTGACCTAGTTTTTGACCCGACATGACCCATATTCGAACTTGGCCTAGATATCACTAAGACAAACATTTCGACAAAGTTTCAACATGCTCAAGCCAAAAAATGCGGCTTCAGGAGTGTTAACAAGATTTTCCTTCAATTTGGCCTAGTGACCTAGTTTTTGACCCAACATGACCCATATTCGAACTTGGCCTAGATATCACTAAGACAAACATTTCGACAAAGTTTCAACATGCTAAAAATGTGGCTTCAGGAGTGTTAACAAGATTTTCCTTAAATTTGACCTAGTGACCTAACTTTAACCCACAAGACCCAGTTTCGAACTTGGCCTAGAGTTGATCGAGATATATGTTCTGATAAACTTTCATAAAGATTGGATGTTGCCTCTAGTGTAGTAACAAGCAAAAGTTGAGGACGAACGACGGACAAAAGGCGCTCACAATAACTCACCTTAAGCACTACGTGGCTCTGGTGAGCTAAAAATGGTGTAGCATAAACAATGAAGACAACAAGAGCTGTCAGAGGACAGCGCGCTTGACTATATGCCGCGTATTCACATAAAGCACTATTTCATTATATTGCACTTAAGTACTATTAAATCATATTATATACTCTATATGTAAAAGCAACTGAATAGATACATACATTTAAATATATATAATTTAAAAATCAAATTTTCTTAGTCAATCAAGGGCCATTACTCCATATTTAGGATACAATGGAGTTATCTAACCTAATTGTACGATGTCCTTAACAAATGTGTGAAGTATGAAATATTTGAATGATGTAACTTTAACGTTGAGCTAAACGCAAATGTTAAAACTGACCGAGTCCAAAATTAGCAAAACCTTGAAGAAATGTTTTCCAAATGTTTGACACAATGCAAAACCTGTTTGATATGTTGAAGAAATGTATTTGATAAATGAATGATCACAATTAGAATGAAGTATATTGTTTTATGGCGCATCGACAGCTAAGGTCATTAAGCGCGCAATTAAATTTAATTATTAATGATCCCTGGGTAAACAAACCGTAGTGACGCGACTGGGGATCACAATTAGAAATGAATGTAACCAAAAATTAAGAATTTATCTAAAATTCTCAAAATCAACAAAATCATCTGTTTAACACCCTAAAAGTCACACTCAGCATCTTCGACATACAATGTGAAGAAAGGTATTATATGTCATTATATTCCAAATATGAAAGACCTAACACAAGTTCTTCTTGAGAAAAATTAAAAAATTAAATGAAAATGCCAACTTGCCCTAAAACTTAAACCACCCAAAAGCATGTCTTTTGGGTAAGAAAAAAGGTCACACTCAGCATCTTCTCTATACTCTATATGTAAAAGCAACTGAATAGATACATACATTTAAATATATATAACTTAACAAATCAAATTTCCTAAGTCAATCAAGGGCAATAACTCATATTTAAGATACAATGGAGTTATCTAACCAAATGTTGTGATGTTCCTTAACAAAAGTGTGAGTATGAAGTGATTTGAATGAATGATCACAAATAGAAAGGAACATAACCAATATTATGAATTTATCTCAATTCTCAAAATCGAACAAAAATCATGTTTTTACCCCAAAATCACACTCAGCATCTTAAACATACAATGTGAAGAAAGGTTTTATATGTAATTATATTCCAAATATGAAAGCCCTAACACAAGTACTTATTGAGAAAAAAAATAAAATGAAAAAATCCAACTTGCCCTAAAACTTTAACCACCAAAAATCATGTTTTTGACCCCAAAATGAAGGTCACACTCAGCATCTTCAGCATTCAATGTGAAGAAATGTATTTGATGTAATTATATTCCAAATATGAAAGCCCTAGCACAAGTGCTTATTGAGAAAAATTAAAAAATAAAATAAAATTCCAACTTGCCCTAAAACTTTAACCACCCAAAATCATGTTTTTGACCCAAAAAAGAAGGTCACACTCAGCATCTTCAGCTTGCAATATGAAGAAAGGTATTCGATGTAATTATATTCCAAATATGAAAGCCCTAGCACTAGTACTTATTGAGAAAAAAAATAATTAAATTCCAACTTGCCCTAAAACTTTAACCACCCAAAATCAGTTTTTTTACCCCAAAAAGAAAGTCAAACTCAGCATCTTCAGCATTCAATGTGAAGAAAGTTATAAAATGTAACTATATTCCAAACATGAAAGCCCTAGCACAAATACTTATGAATGAAAATGCCAACTTGCCCTAAAACTTTAACCGGACGCCAACGCTGGGGCGAGTAGTAAAGTAGTAAAGCTCTCATATTCTTCGAATAGTCGAGCTAAAAATTAAAAATTAAATGAAAATACCAACTTGCCCTAAAACTTTAACCACCCAAAATCATGTCTTTTACCTCAAAAAGAAGGTCACACTCAGAATCTTCAGCATACAATATGAAGAAAGGTATTAGATGGATGTAATTATATTCCAAATATGAAAGCCCTAGCACAAGTTCTTATTGAGAAAAAAAAAAAAAAAATCCAACTTGCCCTAAATCTTTAACCACCGAAAGTCATGGGTTTTTTCCCCAAAAGGAAGGTCACACTCAGCATCTTTAGCATTCAATGTGAAGAAAGGTATAAGATGCAACTATAAGTCCTAGTACAAATACTTATGAATGAAAATGCCAACTTGCCCTAAAACTTTCTCATTTTGTCACAATGCTTTAAATAGTTGTTTGCTGCAGAGGTATCAGAGAAAGGATTATACATAAATATGGCATGAATTAGAGCTTTATATCTATTAGCTGTCTATATCCAAGTAATTTGTTTGTTTATTATAATGTAACCCCCATTAAAAGGGTCAGCCATTTCTGACTTATGAGACACATTTACTCTGAACGCAATTTACCAAGAGGACCATACTGGTCCTAAATCGCTTACCTGTTTTAATAGAACTTAAAAAGATGTCAATGATTTAACATATAAGGAAAACAAGTCCCTCCCGCTGGTGGCCATGTTTTTCAACTGATAAGAATAATATGAACTATCTTTGTAGAGGTTCACCCTAGGAATATTTGTCCCAAATTATTTCAAATCGGTTGTTCTTTTGAACAAGATTTAAAAGATTTGGCCTTTTTCCCTCTTTCTGATGCTTCAACAACCAAAGGTTCAACATTGATTCCAATTCTTTTAACACTATTGAAAGAGAACCGACTAAGGATCAATCCTGTGTATGTATTTTAGAAGGAAATATTCTTTTTGAGATAATTATAAAATTGTCTTGATGTCTGCAAACTTTCAACAGATGTTTTAACTTTTAACCCATTCCCACAAACAAATGCTTTCTGACATCTCTGCAGCAGATGCCTTTTGAAAACATTGCTCCTTTTAACCCTTTACCACATATAGTCACTTTCTGACTCTTGCGCAGCATATGACTTTTACAAACAATGTGACAAAGGTAGAAATTGCTCAAAACAAGCAATTTCTCCTTTTGTCACAATGTTTTCGAATCTTTTCATTCGTTAAACATTTATTTATGGACATTTTTCATGTCTTTGCCAATATATTTTATAAGTCGTCTGCTGCGGATTTGTTGTATATGGGAAAGGGCTAACACAATGTTTTCATCTCTAATCACTTACTATACTTTCATAATGAGCAATTTCTCCCTTTGTCACACTGTTTTCAACTCGATTCATGTACATTACTTTCAGTTTGAGAGATTTTTAAAATATTTGCCTATATGTATTGAAAGTCGTCTGCTGCAATTTTGTTGTCTGTTGGAAGAAAGGGTTAACCTTTTACCTCATATAGACGCTTTCTGATGCCTCTGCAGCAGACGGCTTTTTGAAAACATAGTGACAAAAGAAGAAATTGCACAAAACGTGCAATTTCTCCTTTTGTCACAATGTTTTCCACTTTTAGTCATAGGTTAACCATTTAATAATAGAGATTTTCTATATTTTGACAAAATATGTTCAAAGTCGTCTGCTGCAGAATTGTCGTATGAGGGAAAGGGTTAAGGACAAGGGAAGAGACTTGTTGTGTGTTCAAATTCACATTGGCTTTAGATTCAACCCAGTTCTATTGTGATAACAATTGACAAATCAGTTAGCAAGACACTGTGTTTTCTGGTAAATACAGACTATTGTGGGGGAAAAAGAATTTACTTTAAACAAGCACTTTTTTTAACCCTTTCCCACATACAACAAATCTGCAGCATCGGCTTTGAAAATGTCTACTAAAAAATATAGAAAATCTCTATTATTGTAGGTATAATTACAGAGAAAAGTGGAAAATTGTTGTGGCAAATGGAGAAATTACTTGTTTTTAGCAATTTTTCCTTTTGTCACAATGTTTTCAAAAGTTGTTTGCTCCAGATGAGTCAATATGCATCTACAGGTGGGAAAGGGTTAAATAAAAGTATAAATACTGAAAAAAGTTGAAAACAATGTGACAAAAGGAGAAATTGCTTGTTTTAAGCAATTATATCCTTTCGTCACAATATTTTTAAAAGTAGTCTGCTGCAGATGCGTCAGAATCCATATATCTACTTTAGTGGGAGGGGCGTTAAAACATATACAATTTCCCAGATATGACAATTTTTTTGAACATTTTTTAAGCAAATGCCCCAAAAATACACCAGGTAAATAGTTAAATGAGACACAATACAATATATTTACCTGTTTCTTTTCCTCGCTTTCTTTCTCCTGTTCATCTAATGATGACATTAAGTTCCTAAATGTATAAAGATGGGATAAACAAAAGTCTTTTTCTTCTAAGCATTTCACAGTTTCTTTCATTCTTTGTTTGTCTGTTTCTAAATACATCAAACCCTCGCTCTCTGGGTAATACTGTTTGGCTTCTGGTTTGTCAATTATAACACCTGTAAAGGAAACAATCATTGTTCTTTTGGTTTTGCCTGCAAAAGTATTTAACCCTTTCCCAACTATAGATGCATTTTAACACACCTGAAGCAGACGACTTTTGAAATCACCGTGACAGAATGTGAAATTGCTCAAAACAAGCAATTAACATGAGAAATCAGTGTGGCAAAACAGGCAATTAATCCTTTGGCAACACCGTTTTTAATTCAATAACGAAACTTTGATTTATAAAGATTTTACCAATTTGTATGTTATGAAACTCGTCTGCTGCAGTCTTGTTGTATTGAAAAAGGATAACTTTATTGTACACCTTCCATTGTTTGTCAAATCCTTTCCAATTTTTCCAAGGAACCTTCTGATTGCATAAGTACTGTTTGATTTTACTAACTGTTTCACTCAATACAATATTTTAAATGTGGATATTATGAAATAAAAAAAGCTAAATATTGTTATACCATGAAAAATAGAAATACCATTAAATTTAACACATTAATTTATTTTACATTAATTGTCAGGAAAGTTCTTCCGTTTCCTGAATACTGAACCAGTATATTGTTGATACAAGGATAACAAAATTAACTCAGCTGCAGCAGACAACTATTGAAAACATTGTGGCAAGAGGAGAAACTTGATTCAATAAGTGTTCTTTCATTTATAGAATGTTTCCATATTTTCGACTAAATGTTTTCTTAGTTGTCTGCTGCAGATTTGTTGTATGTGGGAAAGAGTTAAGAGAGAAAATCATTCATTGTGTGATTACCGTAAATACTCGGTTATAAGATGCATTTTTTTACCTTACAATTCGAAAGTGAAGTGTCTTATAAGATGCAAGTTGTAAGATGCGTCAAAATGCATGTGCAAATGGGTAAGAAGGAAATCTATATAGACCTTTATTTTTCACAAACCATTTTCCCCAACAAATGAGCTATGTCATAAAAAAGAGAATGTACAGTTTAGTCACACAAGTAGCATAGTAGGCTAATAGGATCGTAAATTTAACATTAATTTATATGGGTGTATTTCATTTGTCGTGGCTCAATCTCTCAGCTGGTAAATTAATGACGTCATTTTCTTTGAAGTTTACTGCATTTTCAGTGATTGTTTAAGTTTGCCCTGGTGCATTATGTAATTATTTCACAAGTGTTTTTCAAGCGACAAACAGTTTTAGGGCTAATACAAGTCAGTTGTAATTACAGCCTGTTCCAGGAGAAATTACAACCGTTTGCATATAACCATAGAGTCCAAACTATAAATGGGTGACTTCTTTTCCATAGACCTTTAAAACCCTTGTAACTCGCAACATATCTTCACCTCTGTTGTGAATTACACACACTTTTAATAGACTTCGTCAATGCAATAACTTTTGACGCATTAGCAGCAGACAGCTTTTGAAAATATTGTCAGAAACAAGAGGGCCATGATGGCCCTGGAATCGGTCACCTGATTTTTTTTTTTTCACTTTAGCTATATAAGCCCCGCCCCCTGGCAGCCAAAGTTTCCAACCAATTAACTTGGCTTGAAGGAATCTGATAGAGGGTCACCCTAGGAACATTTCTACAAAATTATTTGAAAATCGGCCAGATACTTTTGGAGGAGATTTTTTTTTTTTAAGTTTTCACTATAGCCATGTAATGCAAAATAGCCCTGCCCACTGGCGGCCATGTTTTTTGACAAATCAACATGGCTTGAAGGAATCTGAAAGTGGGTCATCCAAGGAACATTTCTACAAAATTATTTGAAAATCAGCCAAACACTTTGGGAGGAGAAGATTTTTTAAGTTTTCACTATAGCCATATAAGGCAAAATAGCCCCGCCCCCCATGTTTTTTGACCAATCAACATGGCTTGAAGGAATCTAATAGAGGGTCATCCAAGGAGCATTTCTACAAAATTATTTGAAAATCTGCCAACCAGTTTGGGAGAAGAAGATTTTTTAAGTTTTCACTATAGCCATATAAGGCAAAATAGCCCTGCCCACTCAGGCCCTGGCGGCCATGTTTTTTGACCAATCAACATGGCTTGAAGGAATCTGATAGTGGGTCACTAAAGGAACATTTCTACAAAATTATTTGAAAATCGGCCTGACACTTTCGGAGGAGAAGATTTTTTAAGTTTTCACTATAGCCATATAAGGAAAAATAACCCCGCCCCCCTGGCGGCAATGTTTTTCGACCAATCAACATGGCTTGAAGAAATCTCATAGAGGGTCGGTCATCCAAGGAACATTTCTACAAAATTATTTGAAAATCTGCCAACCAGTTTGGGAGAAGAAGAATTTTGAAGTTTTTTTCATTTCGTTGCCATGGAAACCAGAATTCTGCATGGATCCCAAAAATTTGAAGGAAATCTGGTGAGGTCATTGAGAGGATGCTTTCTGTGAAGATTCATCCCAATTGACCCACTGGTCACTGGTTAGTGAGAAGAAGTCGTTTAAAGGAAAAAGTTTACGCACACACGGACTGGAATTTAAGAGAGGACATTGAGAGGATGCTTCCTATGAAGTTTCAACCAAATTGGCCAAGTGGTTAGTGAGAAGAAGTCGTTTAAAGGAAAAAGTTTACGCACGCATGCACGCACGCACGACGGACAATTCGCCATGACATAAGCTCGACTGGCTTTCAGCCAGTGGAGCTAAAAATCAGGTTAGTGCATTATTATCTTAATGTATCATTATCCAGTTTTACATCGAGAACCATGTTTTATTGTTTAGACATGAATCTTTTTCGAAATTGTATTTTTTGGGGGAGGGGGTTGAAAACAAGAGGCCCAAGAGGGCCAGTATCGCTCCACGGCCATAAGGCAAAAATCAAATCTCCAAACAGCCCTGCCCCCTAGTGGCCATATTTTTTACCAACCACCATGGCTTAAAGGAATCTTGTAGAGTGTCACCCAAGGAATGTTTCTGCAAAATTATTTGAAAATCGGCCTGACACTTTCGGAGGAGAAGATTTTTTAAGTTTTCACAATAGCCATATAAGGCAAAATAGCCCCACCCCATGGCGGCCATATTTTTGAACCAATCAACATGGCTTGAAGGAATCTGATAGAAGGTCACCCAAAGAACATTTCTACAAAATTATTTAAAAAATCTGCTCAACACTTTCGGAGAAGAAGATTTTTTAAATTTTCACTATGGTCATATAGAGCAAAATAGCCCTGCCCTCTGGCGGCCATATTTTTCGACCAATCAACATGGCTTGAAGGAATCTGATAGAGGGTCACCCAATGAACATTCCTACAAAATTATTTGAAAATCGGCTGAACACTTTCGGAGAAGAAGATTTTTTAATTTTTCACTATGGTCATATAAGGCAAAATAGCCCCGCCCTCTGGCGACCATGTTTTTCGACCAATCATCATTTCTTGAAGGAATCTAATAAAGGGTCACCCAAGGAACATTTCTACAAAATTATTTGAAAATCGGCCTGACACTTTCAGAGAAGAAGATTTTTTAAGTTTTCACTATTTTTTTCTTTTGGTTGCCATGGAAACCAGAATTATGGATGGATCAAAAAAAATTGAAGGAATTTAAGAGAGGACATTGAGAGGATGCTTCCTATGAAGTTTCAACCAAATTGGCTATAAAGTGGTTAGTGAGAAGAAGTCGTTTAAAGGAAAAAGTTTACGCACGCCGGACAATTCGCCATGACATAAGCTCGACTGGCTTTCAGCCAGTGGAGCTAAAAATCAGAAATCTGACTGCGTCTTATTAGAGAGAACAGCATAAAATCCTAGATTTTAGACCTCAAAGTAGGGGGAGTGTCTTATAGTAGAGAGCGACTTAGAACCAAGCTTTTATGGTACTTGTTTTTCCTTAATGAATTAATCATGTTTTTACTGCACAATTTGCCTGTTATAAATTGCTTCAAATCATGCTACACATATTCACAGTACATGTGTCAACAATGTCAACCTAATCTAAGCTCTAGCGTTTTAGCTGATTATTTTATTGGGGTTTTACGCCATTTTATACATGGGGTAATACCCAACAGGTAACTGATTCATGATCCCTGCGTAAACAAACCAATACTAGCCTAGGAAATTTGCCTTGGCGAAGGAAAATACAAAATAACAGCTACAATTGGAGATCAAACGCAGGAAGCCTCATTCAAAATCTCCAAAGCTAACCACTCAGCCACGGGCCAATTTCTGCATTTGTGTTGATAAAAGATCCTATCGAATATACGGTTATTTCTTACCTTTACCTTTCACACAACTTTTTTGGGTATCTAACTTTCCGAGTTCTTTCTTCAGCTTTCCAGTTGATATCATCTGGACATTTAACAAGACTTCTCTCACCGAACTTCCATTCTGAACAGGTGGAATAATATTTGCTTCTATATCAAATGCCTGCCTAAGGGTAGGCACACTTTCTGGATAAGAGTTCACTTCTTCACTACTTACTGAATCCAAAACTACAGCCACAACTTTAGACAATTTTCCCAACCGTAATAATCGGCACCACCTACAATTAATTACAAATTACACTGCTCACTCTTTGGGAATAATTCATCTAGGATACAATTTATGATTATTTCATACAGAACTCTCATAGATAAGAGTTGAAGCTCTGGTCAATTTATAGTCCGAGTCTAGTAATTTGTTGTACATGTATAATGACTCATTCCATGCTCACGACTTTTCAAAATATTGTGGAAAAAGGGGCAATTGTTCATAAATTGCATTTTCTTAATTTTCCCAGGGATGTAGATAACAGGGCTCCTGAAATTTTGAAATCTCAATCGGTCCGGGAGAAACTTTTGTCCCCCCCCATTCTTTTTTTTAAAAATATGGGATTGGAATACTTTTAAACAAATATACACAAACTTCATGTTTATTTCAGGTTACCTTGCATAGACGGTTGCATAACAGTGTCATCGCTTGATATTGTGTCATTGTAGAAGTACTATAAAATTCATAACTTTTCAAAA
The DNA here is from genome assembly GCA_031761405.1 of Serripes groenlandicus. Lineage (NCBI taxonomy): Eukaryota > Metazoa > Mollusca > Bivalvia > Cardiida > Cardiidae > Serripes > Serripes groenlandicus. The sequence goes on from JASEVX010000004.1 coordinate 90,383,111, forward strand.
TTTGCAGACGCATATACCACCCATGTTTATATTGTATGTACTTAAAAATGTTCGACCCGTCCTCCAATTTAGAACTTACTCAGTGTTCCCACTCACGTAAAATCTTACATAAATGACGTAACCAAATTCACTTTCACGCATGTATTTTAGGCTGTATGCGAAATCTCACGTAAGAAGATTCCGCAGCCCAAAAGCATATTTTGTGCCAAATATGATATCTAACCCAATCAAATATTTAACAAAATAATTATATATATTATTCATACAAAAAGTATAGGGAGTTGGCGATATTTCGTTTAATTCTTTTCTACCTATTTCTAATAGGAAATTTAACCGCATGTTGATAGAAAACGATATGACGGACGATTCAAATTTTTCGCTGATGTGTTGCATATTTTGAGACTAAATTAAAGCAAGTTACTAGAAAATGATTTGTCACACACAGAACATATAATTCTCTTATTTACTGTTCTGTTTGTACGAGGAAGGAAGCCCCACAACTGAGCTTTCTTTTTTTCTCTTTACCCATTTCCTCATGTACTGATCTATTTCGCATCCCGTGTACTTTTACGAAGTATCGAAAGAGAAATGAACATTTGCTTTTATTTAGCCTCGCCATGCAGAATTAACTAAAAATGTCTGCTTTAAAAAAAACACAGTGAAACTCTTGAGTAATAAAACATTGAATTCTCAATCTCATTAAAATCATCTCCTATTAACGCTAAGCATAGGATCTGAGGACAACCGATAGAGGGTCACATTCAGACGACCTTTCCGCCAGCCAATCAGAACCCTGCTTTCACGTTTTTGAAAGTGAAAGTAAAAGTCTATATTTACCAAAGAAATCTATATTTATCATGGGATCCCAATTTTCGCATAGTGATTTACACGTGTGTATAGTTCTTATGACGACCACATCATGTCTACAAATGCGGAAATGAGGCAAAACACCGATACAGTCTTTCCCTGACATGATACAGCATCGAAAAGTGTTCTTTGCTCTGGTTTTAAATGGTCTATTTTAAATTTTGGTTAAGCCAATCGTTTGTTGAAACGAATCCTCTGATTGGTTCAAATCAAAATAGCTTGTTGGATCTAAAAATAGCGATATTGGAAATCCGATAAAACAAGAAGATGAATTCGAATTGATCGCCATCAGATCTTACATTTGGTCAGATCGTGTACTTTAGTCAGATTGATTGAATTCTTGTCATCAACTTAAAACGTTTTCATTTATAAGCACCTATAATGTTGCATAATGATTTGAAACAGCGTAGATCGTTTGTATTAGTTTAAAAATTTCAATTTAATTTGCCAGATCAGACTGGGACCGATTAAAAAATATTAGACTGATCAACTAGTTATAAGCAAACACTTTTAAAGAAGTCTTTAACCCATGCATTATCTATCAAACCAAAGGAAGCAATTACCTAACACGATTGTCACACCCTCATGGACCGATTATTGGACAGCTTATCTGGATTAAGTCACAGTAAGTGACTCTCTCAAAGGGTAACCGATGTTTTAGAAACAGTGAACGTCTGTACTGTCTATAGAATTTGATTGGTTTTTCGTTTAAAAAATTACATATAGAGTAGGAATTGGAGATATTTTATAAATACCTGGACTGATTTTTTTACAAGTTTTAGGATTGAAAACAGTCTGGCGTTATTAAAAACGGTCCGAACCAGCAGAATTTCGTTCTTTCGTAGCCCTGGTAGATAACATCTTATCTACGTCCCTGATTTACCGCAAAGTTGTCAACTCTTTTCAATAATTATTCTTTCATTTATAGAGATTTTCCATATTTCTTAACCTAGATATTTTCAAAGTCATCTGCTACAGATTTGTTGGACATTGAAAATGGCTATTTACCTTGGTGATATGCTGGCTTTGTTCTTCATAATCCCAAGTAGAAGAAGATGTTGTATATCTAACATGACAAGTGGTTCCTTCACTTCATCTGGGTTGTCATCCAAGGTAAGGGAAATCATTGGTCTTTTCTAAAAAGTTTATTCAGACAAACCATGACATGAATTACATAGAGAGTGGAGGATGAACAACTCATATTGAGCAAATTCTCCTTTCTATTCCAATACTTTTCTTTGGCACTGTTTAACCCTTTCCCTAATATATAGACGCTTTCTGACACCTCTGCAGCAGACGGCCTTTTAAAAACATATCGACAAAAGAAGTAATTGCTCAAAACGAGCAATAGTTTTGAGCAATATCTCCTTTTGCCACAATGTTTTCCACTTTTAGTCATAGGTTGTCCATTCAATTATAGAGATTTTCTATTTTTTTGACAAAATATGGTCCAACTCATCTGTTGCAGAATTGTCGTATGAGGGAAAGGGTTAACCCTTTTCCACATACAAACAATCTACAGCAGACGATGCTGAAATCATCTCGGCAAACCTATGGAAACTCTCTATAAATGAAAATGAAATTGCAGGGAGAAGCTGAAAATGTTGTGTCATCATGAGCAATTTCTTCTTTTATCACAATATTTTCAAAAGGTCGTCTGCTACAGATGCGTCAAAAGGTGTTTACAAGTTAGTGGGAAAGGGTTAAAATAAAATTCAAAGTTTTGAAGAAATTCAATTATTTTGAAGAATATATAGGCGCTAATGAGATGACACTTGCTTTAAAGCGTTGAGAAAAAATACTGAATATAACTTTTACCAAAAAGCAAAACACATTTTGCCATCCCTGCAGCAGATGCATTTTGATTGATAGATTGTATGGAGGCTAATGCAGCTTTCAACTGTTTTTCAGTTATAACATCACGCTTCCTGGGTAGGTTACCAGTCGTTATGCTTACCCCGTAACCCTGTGCAACGAGGAAGGCAGCCATTAATACCATTTTTAAAGTCTTTGGTCTTACACAACCTCCCACACCCGAGGTGGACACTCTACAGTACCACTACACCACAGAGGCTGTAAATATCTTTTGAAAATATTGAGGCAAAAGGAGAAATGATGAGCAATTTCTCCTTTTGCCATAACGTTTTCAACCCTTTCCTAAAACTGTACATACATACATTTAACCTATATTTTTCCCCAGATATTTGACAGTTGCCTGATACAGATTTGTGGTATGTGGGAAAGGGTTAACTCACAAAGATATAACCTGGTATTATTTGCTAGTCTTAGGTTCATCTGCCATCAGTCTCACAGAAGAGGTGAACTTTTAACGTTTTCATCAAATCTTAATTGTGAGCTAATCAAACCATATTGTATTGACTGTGTTTTGGCTGACAATCAATAACAACTTTCAAAAAGCTCAATCCACTATCCACTATGCTCTTCTTAATATCTTTTGTAGGTTTCTATTGGCTCAGGCAATAGATGGCTTAATGTTTATTTCAGATAAGATTGTTTCAGCATTTCAAAGGAAACTGCCGTGGTCGAGTGGTTAACATCTGGGATTTGAAACTGGGCGTCCCGGGTTCAATCCCCAGTCGCGGCACAACATTCACAGTGAAGTGCCCTTTGGCAAGGCACATTTTCTAGCCTAGTACTGGTTTGTTTACCTAGGGATCATGAATAAGTGAAATGTCGCCGTGATATAACTGAAATAATGTTGAAAACGGCATTAAACCCCAATAAAACAAACAAACGGCATTTCAAAATTCCCCATATCTGTTACTTACAATCTTCTCTATATACGCATGTACTTAAGACTAAAGTTTTACATTTCATTCAAATGTTTACTGTTTAGAAAGTATAGAAATAGCAAAAGTGAGTAATATCTCCTATTAACAAAATGCTTTCTACTTTATTCAATAATTATTCTTTCCATATTTTCCCTACCTATATATAGACCCTTTCAGCCAGCTCTGCAGCAGACAACTTTTGAAAACATAGTGACAAAAGAAGGAGAAATTGCTTATAATAAGCAGTTTCTCCTTTCTCCACATGTTTTTAACTTTATTCAATAATATTACCTTCCTTGATAGAGATTGAAAATATAACTTGGGCAAAAGGAGAAATTGCCTTTTCCCTGTAAGTGCAAATTATCCTTTTTCCTCAATATTTTTAACCCTTTCCCCCATATAGACGCTTTCTGACGCCTCTGCAGCAGACGGCTTTTTGAAAACATAGTGACAAAAGAAGAAATTGCACAAAACGTGCAATTTCTCCTTTTGCCACAATGTTTTCCACTTTTTGTCATAGGTTATCCATTCAATTATGGAGATTTTCTATTTTTTGACAAAATACGTTCAAAGTCGTCTGCTGCAGAATTGCCGTATGAGGGAAAGGGTTAACATAGAAAAAAGTCTGCATGTAAGAAACCTGATAAATGTGACCTAATTACCATAGCAGCTTTCTTCTTTTCCTTCAAGATCCTTTTTGATTCTGCCAGTACATCATCCACTTCTACTTTCACCTTACTTTCTAGAGATTGATTATCCTTTTTAACGTCAACAACTTTAATTGTTTTTGCTGCCAGTTCATCATCATGCTTAGCCAAAAGCTTAGATATTCTTCTTCTTTTATTCTGTGAAATGCCTTGACTTCCATCTTCACGTTTAACAATTGCTTTCGGTGACTTAATTGAAGGTGATGCTGATGATGTCTTGTCTGTTTTGCTTGCAGCAGGTGACATCTGTGATAAATTACAGAATATATATTAACCCATTACCTCACATGACTTTTTAAAGGTTGTCTGCTTTACAATCATCAGTCGAAAAAAAATAATAATCTAGAAAACTGAAAGATTTATATTGATAACCCTTTCCCTCATACAACAATTCTGCAGCAGAAGACTTTGAACGTATTTTGTCAAAAAATAGAAAATCTCCATAATTGAATGGATAACCTATGACAACAAGAGCGCCAAATGTCACAAAATAAGCCCTTCCTGTTTTTTTGAGACCAATTAAGTATAGTGATAATTGGTTGTACATCAGGCAACTTTAGAGAGCAGACACTGTTAGTACGGTTTTGGCCATTTCGAGGGACATAAGTGTGTAGTGACTAAGATAACATGATAAGTTATCAAACTTGTCCAAGATATTATGCCAATACACATTCTGACCAAATTTGGTGATGATTGGACAAAGGCTTCTAAAGTTATTGAGCTGACAAGACCAATTTAAGGTAATTTCTTTAATTAAAGGGCGATAACTCTCGATTGATTAAAGCAATATGGCTAGTTATCGAACTTGTTCGAGATATTATGCCAATACACATTCTGACCAAATTTGGTGAAGCTTGGACAAAGGCTTCTAAAGTTATTGAGCTGACAATCCCAATTTTAGATAATTCCTTTAATAAAGGGCGATAACTCTTGATTGACTAGAGCGATATGGCTAGTTATTGAACCTGTCCGAAATATTATGCCAATTCACATTCTGAACAAATTTGATGATGATTGGAGAAGGGCTTCTAAAGTTATTGAGCTGACAAGACTAATTTTATGTAATTTCTATAATTAAAGGGCATTAACTCTTGATTGACTAAAGCGATATGGCTAGTTATCGAACTTGTCCGAGATATTATGCCAATACACATTCATACCAAATTTGGTGATGAGCGATAACTCTTGATTGACTAAAGCGATATGGCTAGTTATCGAACTTGTCCGAGATATTATCCCAATACACATTCTGACCAAATTTGGTGATGATTGGACAAAGGCTTCTCAAGTTATTGAGATGACTTACTGGACGCCGCCCGCCCGCCCGCCCATACGCCGCAGGTAAAACTATAATACGATCCATTTTTTCAAAACAGGCATTTAAAAAGTGGAAAACATTGTGGCAAAAGTCTTTTTTTTGTGCAGTTTTGTGCAATTTCTTCTTTTGTCACTATGTTTTCAAAAAGCCGTCTGCTGCAGACGCATCAGAAAGCGTCTATATGAGGGAAAGGGATAATGAGTTTGAAAATATTTCAATAAAAGGTGAAATTGCTTGTTAGACAATTAAACAAAATTACAAACCTGATTTGACACTTATTAACCCTTTCCCTCATACGACAATTCTGCAGCAGACGACTTTAAATGTATTTTGTCAAAAAAAAAGAATATCTCCATAATTGAATGTATAACCTATGACAAAAAGTGGAAAACATTGTGGCAAAAGGAGGAATTGCACGTTTTGTGCAATTTCTTCTTTTGTCACTATGTTTTCAAAAAGCTGTCTGATGCAGAGGCATCAGAGAGCGTCTTTATGAGGCAAAGGGATAATGAGTTTGAAAATATTTCAATAAAAGGTGAAATTGCTTGTTACACAATTAGACAAAATTACAAACCTGATAATAGTGATATATGCCATTTTTGACACTAATTAATCAAAACAATTATCACGTTCCAAAATGTTGATGCGTTTGAAACTGTCGATGCATCTCCAGGAGACAATGTTTGAAAATGATGTGACAACAGGAGGAATTGCGCATAATGATCAGCATTATCTCTTTTTGCCTACATCATTTCAACTATGTTAAATAAATATATGTTAAATTAAAGATTTTTCAACATTTTCAGCAGACCTAGATGCAGATTTACTGTATGTGAGAAAGGATTAAAGAATAACTTTCGAAAAAGGAGATGATAATGCAAGAAAATATCATCCGGTTATTAAATAAGAACAGAAAATAAGTCAAGCATATCTGTGGTGAAGATATGTCAACAAGTGTAAACAAATATTAAAGCAGACGGCGTTTTGAAAACATAGTGACAAAAGAAGAAATTGCACAGAACGTGCAATTTCTCCTTTTTGTCACAATGTTTTCCACTTTTAGTCATAGGTTATCCATCTGACAAAATATGTTCAAAGTCGTCTGCTGCAGAATTGTCGTATGAGGGAAAGGGTTAAAACATCTATATAGTGTATTACAATGAATATTGATGAAACTCTCCCCCATAAACAGTGTAATTGCAAAAAGAAAAAAATACAAAGATTTAAAAATAAATTTATTCAATACCAGTATTAACTATTCTAGAATATTTGTAAAACAACATCATAGCAATGCCCTTGACCTTTGTTCTTGTGTTCTATAACCAACCACTCCACATACTTCTCTAATATTCCGAAAATTGTCTTACATTCTAGGTCAAGCTTAATTTTTTCTTTCTTGAAGTTCGTCATGTTCAGACAGTCAGTCGTTCAAAATTCAAAATCTCACCAGGCTGTTTAAAGTCGAGTCCCGGTAGCTCAGTCGGTAACGACGCGGGCTGTCAATCCAGGGGTTGTGAGTTTGAATCCCGGCTCGGCCAACTTTATTTCCGACGTTTGACAAAAGTCATTGCAACATGCGTCATTCGTCTTCCACCAATGGGCTAAGTCTATGTGGAAAAAGCAGCCAGTTGCTTGGGAGTATTGTTGTGTGGAGTACTGGTGTGAGAAAACCAGGAAACACATGAGTAGGTGAACTGGCCACCGTGATATAACTGAGAAATTGTTAAAAACGGCGTTAAACCCCAATCAACCAGGCTGTTTAAGAAAAATATGGAGCGATGGAAAGAGTGGAGCAAATCATGGAGAAACTAGGATAGAAACTCATTCTTTGTTAGAACAGTCAATGATTGGTTTAGTATCAGCGCCATCAGTGGACATTTTTATATCCCATCTAAAATCATGCATGATATACAATTCATATATGTGCTTTCTCTACATGTGCTTTCACCCTGTTGAAATTCATGCTTTATGTTGACTCTACGGTTTACCCTATTGGTTATTACCTAGATAATACATACATTTTAACATATACCAATATAGATACATAATTGTCCACATTTCAACCTCTTAATGGATCTTACCAAACTTCAACAAGAGTGCCAGTGCCGCCACAAAATATAAAGATCAAGATTGATCCTTTTAATTATTGCTTTTAACATGTATCACAAGACTACCATTGGAATCTCTATCAAAATGGCCGAACCGAAAAATGGTAATTTCATGAAAAACAAGAGCGCCAAATGTCACAAAATACGCCCGTCCTGTTTTTTGAGACCAAGTATAGTAGTAATTGGTTGTACGTCAGCCAAACTTAGAGAGCGGACACTGTTAGTACAGTTTTGGCCATATCGAGGGACATAATTGTGTAGTGACTAAGATAACGTTGTAAGTTAACAAACGTGACCAAGATATTCTGCCCATAAACATATTGTCTAAATTTGGTGATGATAGGATAAAGGCTTTACAAGTTATTTAGCTGACAAGACCAATTTTAGGTAATTTCTATAATTAAAGGGTAATAACTCTCTATCGACTGGAGCAATATGGCTAGTTATCGAACTTGTCCAAGATAAGGCTTCTTAAGTTATTGAGCTGACAAGACCAATTTTGGGTAATTTCTATAATTAAAGGGTGATAACTCTTGATTGACTAAAGCGATACGGCTAGTTATCGAACTTGTCCGAGATATTATCCCAACACACATTCTGACTAAATTTGGTGATGATTGGACAAAGGCTTCTAAAGTTATTGAGCTGACAACATACTGGACGCTGCCCGCCCGTACGCCGCAGATAAAACTATAATACGATCCGTTTTTTTCAAAACGGGCGTATAAAAATCACAAAACTACCATTATGGTAAAACAATCATTTAATGGAAAAGAAACAGCAAACAAAGTATTGGATTGGATTGTTGGAGCTTAATGTCCCATTCAACAAATTATTTCAGTCAGGAAGAAAATAGGATACATATAAACAGAGATAGAACCCTATAGAGGCTTCCGATATGAAAGTAGGTCAAATGGCAGTGTTGATATGTATCCTTTTTTTCCTTCTGAGCATAACTCTTGCAAAAATTACTCTACCGGATAATCCCTGCTTTATGCACTTCTACCTGTTTGGAAACTTGAGTTGCGTTCTCAAGTGAATATGCTATAGAGACCAAGTTTCGAAAGGCATAACTATTGCAAAAATCGCTGAACCGGAAAATCGCCGCTTCATGCACATCTACCCATTATAGTCATAATATTGACCAAGTTTTGAAAAGATTCAGTCAGAAACGTAGGAGGAGTTGCGTTCACAAGCCGCAATATCAATCAGCTACAGAGACTAAGTTACAAGCGACATAAATCTTGCAAAAATCAATGAACCGGAAAATCGCCGTTTCATGCACATCTACCCATTATAGTTATGACATTGACTAAGTTTGGAAAAGATTCGGACAGAAACATAGGAAGAGTTGCGTTCACAAGGCTGCAATATCAATCAGCTACAGAGACTAAGTTACAAGGGACATTAATCTTGCAAATATCAATGAACCAGAAAATCGCCGCTTCATGCACATCTACCCATTATAGTCATGACATTGACCAAGTTTTGAAAAGATTCGGTCAGAAACATAGGAGGAGTTGCGTTCACAAGGCTGCAATATCAATCAGCTACAGAGACTAAGTTACGAGGAACATAAATCTTGCAAATATCAACTAGAACTATCACTGAATGTGATTAATACCCCCGAACGCCGCCCTGATAGGAAAGGTTGTGAAATATTTAGAAACCCCACCTTAAAAGGACAATGTTATGGATCGGGTTATTCTTGTTTTGTTCATTTTTGGATAACAAAGGGCAATAACTCTGTAATTATGTAAATTAGAGTTATGGTTCTTGTACACTGCACTTCCTCTGATTATGCTCTACTGTTGTATGTAGTTTTATTAGATTCCATCTGTTAGTTATTAAATAATTCTCTGGACAAGAAAAAGTAACAAAGGGCAATAACTCTGTAATTATGTAAATAAGAGTTATGGTTCTTGTACACTGCACTTCCTCTCATTATGCTCTACCATTGTATGCAGTTTTATTAGATTCCACCGGTTAGTTATTAAGTAATTCTCTGGACAAGAAAAAGTAACAAAGGGCAATAACTCTGTATTTAGGTAAAATAGAGTTATGGTTCTTGTACACCGCACTTCCTCTCAATGTGTTGTATCATCCTATGAAGTTTTATTAAATTCCAACAATTAGTTTTAAAGTTATGCTCCGGACAAGACTACGAACAAGAAAAAGTAACAAAGGGCAATAACTCTGTAATTATGTAAAGTAGAGTTATGGTTCTTGTACACTGCACTCCTCTGATTATGCTCTACCATTGTATGTAGGTTTATTAGATTCCATCTGTTAGTTATTAGGTAATTTTCCGGACAAGAAAAAGTAACAAAGGGCAATAACTCTGTATTTAGGTAAAATAGAGTTATTGTTCCTGTACACCGCACTTCCTCTCAATGTGTTGTATCATCCTATGAAGTTTTATTAAATTCCAACAATTAGTTTTTAAGTTATGCTCCGGACAAGACTCTACGAACAAGAAAAAGTAACAAAGGGCAATAACTCTGTAATTATGTAAATTAGAGTTATGGTTCGTGTACACTGCACTTCCTCTCATTATGCTCTACCATTGTATGCAGTCTTATTAGATTCCATCTGTTAGTAATTAAGTAATTCTCCGTACAAGAAAAAGTAACAAAGGGCAATAACTCTGTATTTAGGTAAAATAGAGTTATGGTTCCTGTACACCGCACTTCCTCTCAATGTGTTGTATCATCCTATGAAGTTTTATTAAATTCCAACAATTAGTTTTAAAGTTATGCTCCGGACAAGACTCTACGAACAAGAAAAAGTAACAAAGGGCAATAACTCTGTAATTATGTAAATTAGAGTTATGGTTCGTGTACACTGCACTTCCTCTGATTATGCTCTACCATTGTATGCAGTCTTATTAGATTCCATCTGTTAGTTATTAAGTAATTCTCCGGACAAGAAAAAGTAACAAAGGGCAATAACTCTGTATTTAGATAAAATAGAGTTATGGTTCTTGTACACCGCACTTCCTCTCAATGTGTTGTATCATCCTATGAAGTTTTATTAAATTCCAACAATTAGTTTTAAAGTTATGCTCCGGACAAGACTCAACGAACAAGAAAAAGTAACAAAGGGCAATAACTCTGTAATTATGTAAAGTAGAGTTATGGTTCTTGTACACTGCACTTCCTCTGATTATGCTCTACCATTGTATGTAGTTTTATTAGATTCCATCTGTTAGTTATTCAGTAATTTTCCGGACAAGAAAAAGTAACAAAGGGCAATAACTCTGTATTTAGGTAAAATAGAGTTATGGTTCCTGTACACCACACTTCCTCTCAATGTGTTGTATCATCCTATGAAGTTTTATTAAATTCCAACAATTAGTTATAAAGTTATGCTCCGGACAAGACTCTACGAACAAGAAAAAGTAACAAAGGGCAATAACTCTGTAATTATGTAAATTAGAGTTATGGTTCTTGTACACTGCACTTCCTCACATTATGCTCTACCATTGTATGTAGTTTTATTAGATTCCATCTGTTAGTTATTAAGTAATTCTCCGGACAAGAAAAAGTAACAAAGGGCAATAACTCTGTATTTAGATAAAATAGAGTTATGGTTCCTGTACACCACACTTCGTCTCAATGTGTTGTATCATCCTATGAAGTTTTATTAAATTTCAACAATTTGTTTTAAAGTTATGCTCCGGACAAGACTCTACGAATAAGAAAAAGTAACAAAGGGCAATAACTCTGTAATTATGTAAATTAGAGTTATGGTTCTTGTATACTGCACTTCCGCTGATTATGCTCTACCATTGTATGTAGTTTTATTAGATTCCATCTGTTAGTTATTAAGTAATTCTCCGGACAAGAAAAAGTATCAAAGGGCAATAACTCTGTATTTAGGTAAAATAGAGTTATGGTTCCTGTACACCGCACTTCCTCTCAATGTCTTGTATCATCCTATGAAGTTTTATTAAATTCCAACAATTAGTTTTAAAGTTATGCTCCGGACAAGGAAAATCGCAACGGACCAACCGACCGACCGACCAACCACAGGGTGACTCCAATATACCCCCTCTAAACTTCGTTTATTGGGGGTATAATGAACCGGAAAATCACTGCTTCATGCACATCTACACATTATGGTTATGAAATTGACCAAGTTTTGAAAAGATATGGTCAGAAACGTAGGAGTTGCGTTCACAAGATATGGACGTACGGACGGACGGAGAAGATGACGCCAATATACCACCGCCTCCGGCGGCGTATACAAATGGGTAACATACCGTTTTTCAGTATTTCAGATAAGCTTCAGTACAATTATTTATCATCTCTTAGTAAATAGTTCAGGACTTGACTTTGATGTACATGTATCAAACTCTGGGTTTTGCTTTGGCTTTCCCTGAATCGATTTCTTTGCCTTTATGCAAGAAGTAAATTAGGAAGTTCCCGCACCAATGATTGGGTGGTAATATTAAACCTGACTGTATAGCCTAGGATAATGCAATGAATGCTTTTTTCCCTAGTGTCAGTTTATAAATGAGTATTGCAATAAAAACTATTCAGTAAGTATTCCCGGTTGTGATCAAATCCTGGATAATCTGTTGGAATAAAAAGTGATTGTAGCTAAATTGCTAATGGAAGTTGCTTGTAAGTTGTATTTGATGATCTCCGATAGCTTGAATACGAGTATGTAGATTGCTTATCATCTTAAACTTAGTTTAAATAAATAAAGAGCCTGGTGACTCTGGCTGAGTAAGAATGGCAGATGTTGCAATGACCCCAAGCAGAGGTTTTGCAACATCAAGGCTACACAGCCTGGGGTATGATCTGTGTACTGGTTGCAGTGGTTGTTGACAAAGCTTTGTGCAGCTTTCCTCTGAACCTGATCCAAAGTTTGTCAAATTATAGCCATCACCAGTCTGTGGATGCTTATTTAAGTCTGTATAGAACTTCATTTGCCTGGCAATTTCCCACTTTTCAACATATGAAAGATCCTTGTTAAAAAAATGGCACCTTAAAGGTTCTTGATGAGAAAGAAAATGGAGACTGTCATTCGCAAAAAGGCAGGTTTCAGAGGAGGTCACACAATCTGGCATATCGTTAATGCCTTCCCTGTCAAAATGTTATGGTTACATTCATTTTAAAATCATATTGTGCATATATTAATATATTAATGTTTTTTCCGTCATAGGTTATGTGTATAAACTTTGCTTTACCATTTTGCTATGCAGTCTATCCAAAAATTGTGTACAGAGTCATTAATACTCATTCGTTTCGATTGGATGAAAAGTAAACATCGAAACAAAAACAAAATTCTAGAGGAAATAATTAAATATGATAATACGTACTCGGTAAAGGATTGAGTTAATGTAATTTTTTGTGAGATCAATTGCGTTTAATAACACTCGTCATCTTTTTCTAATACGAGTTCAAATAAAAACTCATAAGGGCTTTCTGACTTTCCGGAAGTTACAAATCCAAATTTCTGTAATATGACGTCATTCTATTAGTGTAACGCAAATGATGAATAAATAACCAAAAGGAAAACGGCAGAAATAAAGTAAAGGATAGTTTGACTCGACAAAAATGTAGTTCCATAAATTATGGAATCGTTTCATTTGAAGTACTTTATGAAGGGCAAGTTGATTATTTTTTTGTCATCATAATTTCATGGATTTAAAATCTTGGCCATATTTTAAAGTTAAATATATGCTTAACCTGATGATGATTTTTATTAGCTCTAGCCGTGGCGTGGTGTCAGTCGTCTGCGCGTCCATCCGTACACAATTGCTTGTGAATGTGATACAGTCTTCAGTTTTGATTGTATCTCAATCAAACTTATACAGTAGTTAGATATCAATGAGAGCTCGGTTCCTTTTGCAAACCAGCCAGATGTGCCCTTGCATGACTGGATTTTGTCAAAATTGCTATAATACAGCTTGTGAACACAATAAAGCCTATATTTACTATCAGAATCTCAGATCTTCACCAAACTTAGATAGTAGTTAAATATTGATGAGAGCGCGGTTCGTTTCGCAAACCAGCCAGATCCGCCCATGCAAGACTGGATTATGGCCCTTGAAATTGTCAAAATTGCTATAATAGAGCTTGTGAACACAATAGAGGCTCCATTTACTTTCAGATCTTCACCAAACTTAGATAGTAGTTAAATATTGATGAGAGCTCGGTTCCTTTCGAAAACCAGCCAGATGTGCCCTTGCATGACTGGATTATTGCCCTTGAAATGGTCAAAATTGCTATAATACAGCTTGTGAACACAATAGAGCCTCCATTTACTATCCGATCTTCACCAAACTAAGTTAGTAGTTAAATATTGATGAGAGCTCAGTTCCTTTTGCAAACCAGCCAGATCCACACATGCAAGACTGGATTATTGCCCTAGCAATTGTCAAAATTGCTATAAAACCCCTTGTGAACACAATAGAGCCTCCATTTACTATCTGATTTATTATACCATACATACATGCCCTGGATTGAAAATGACCAAAGAACCATCCCAGTAGGGCATAGGCCCTCATACTTTCTTTGCTTAGGGTAGGACTCGTAAATATCTGATCATGCTGCAAGCAAGGGGCTAACTGCAGTTCAGGGGAAATTATGTGCCGATCACAAAAGTTGATAAATGTTTACTCGAAATAGGTAGCACACCTATAGATACTCATATTAATTTATTATGGATAAAAAGTCACTGAAACTGGTCAGTCAAAGTACGTAACATATTGGGGACGAAGTTATTAACCTCGTTAAAGCGAACAGTCTGTTTGTTTGTTTATAACTCACCCCATTTTGTGAACCTAAAAGTGCCTGTGCTTTTCTTTTCTTGTTGTTAATTCGTCTTTCGCAAAATTTATTCTTGTGTGTCATATTTCTTTCACAACGTGCTATCGTTCATGCATAGAATACGGTAAACAACCTGTTTTCGTTGGAGAACCAGCGATAATTGATAATTTCTGATAAATGTCGGTATAATGTAACCGGGATAAAACGGTAAAAATAACTGTATAATCGGACCTGGTTGGCTGAATAATTAACTGCATTTCTTGGAATTTTAAGAGCGATTTAGTTTTACCACGTCAAACAGTTGAAGACTCAAAGTATTTGCTGGGTTTTTTCTCATGGATTTTTATTCGTCAATCTCACAATTCAGCATATGGAATTGCGAAATTCTTTTTGGTCTTACAATCTGTATAGAAAAATTCCTGAATATCTATCTAGCTATCGAAACCATGCTCGCTCAATTTGAAGCATTATGACAGGAGAATATATGTCAATTTGTTTTTATCAATAGTTGATTGATTGTTTATCATTTAACCCCGTTTTCAACAATATCGATCAGTTCACCTACTCATGCGTTTCCTGGCTTTCTCACACCTGTACCCAATAAAAGATACTTTCCAAGCAACTGGCAGCCTTTTCACATAGACTGGTAGCCCATTGGTGCAAGAAGAATGACGCATGTCACTTTTTAAACGATATCTGGCCGGGCATCACACATATCGGGCGGGCGCCAGGCCAAATTTTGGACTACCCAGAAAATCCAGTCGTCGCACAGAGCCCGGTCGGAAATCGGGAAGACATTGACCGGGGACAGGCAGGCGTTTGGCCGACCATTCACTGTGGTTCGCAGGTTATGAAAGCCGGCTCATCGCATCATTCATCAGATCACCCAGTCAAGCTCTTCACAGAAGGTAACAAGTTAACACACAGTTTATCACAAAAGTGTCAGAATAACAGTACTACAAGATGCCTTAGCAAAAATGGGATGACTTAAGGAAAAGAAGAGTGCAGAACCCACAAGAGAAGTAGAGTGGCAGCGAAGTGAATGAGACTATGCCTCTCCTCTTCAGCCACCAATGCACCAATAACTAAGTTGTATCGGTACAGTGCAAACGCCAACCTCTCCCTCAACCGGACGACTCGATTGCGCTGTGTGGGTGTCCGCAATCGCTGTGGAGGTGTCAACGGTTGTCTTAATGCTATCTAAGTCAAGTTTGAATATGGGTCGTATTAGGTCAGAAACTAGGTTACTTGGCTAAATTGAAGGGAAATCTTGTTAACACTTGGAGGCTGCATTTTTTAACTTGAGCATGTTAAAACTGTGTCAGAACGTTTGTCTTGATGATATGTAGGCTAAGTTTGAATATTGGTCATATCTGTTCAAAAACTAGGTCACTAGACCAAATTGAAAGAAAATTTCGTTAACACTGTACAACCCGCATTTTCTGCTTTAGCAGTTTAAAATTAGGTCAGAATGTTAATCTTAATGATTCCTAGGCCAAGTTCGAACTAGGTCACTTGGCCAAATTGACGGAAAATCTTGTTAATAATCTAGAGGCCGCATGTTTTGCTTCAGCAGCTTGAAAATGTGTCTAAATGATAGTTAGACTAGTGGTTATATTGTGTCAGAAACTAGGTCACTACGCCAAATTGTAGGGTAATCTTGTTAACACACTTGATGCTGCATGTTTAACTTGAGCATGTTAAAACTGTATCATAATGTTTGTCTGGATGATATGTCGGCCAAGTTTGAATATTGGTCATGTCTGTTCAGAAGCCAAATTGAAGGAAAATCTTGTCGACACTGTAGAAGCCATATTTTTAAAATTTGGTCAGAATGTTTATCTTAATAATATCTAGGCAAAGTTCGAATATGTGTCATGACGGGTTAAAAATAGGTCACTAGGCCAAATTGAAGGAAAGTCTTGTTAATATTCTGGAGGCCACATTCTTTGCTTCAGCAGCTTGAAACTTTATCAGAATATTTGTATTGATAATCTCTAGTCAATGTTCGAGTATGGGTCATATGAGGTAAAAACAAATTAGGTCGCAAGGCCAAATGAGGGAAATTCTTGAAAACACTCTGGAGGTTGCATTTTAAATCTTTGTCAGAATAATTGTCTTGATGAGTTTTACATTGATCAAACACTTTTTCCCAGTCTAGTACATGGTTTAGAGAAATATTTCTACTTGATGGACGTTGATGTAACATTGACCTATTTCTCAATATAATAAGGCAGAAACTTCAAAATATTCTGCCTAAACCTGCTGTCAAATTTTCCTTTGATTCTTCATGTCTTAAATGTGTATACTTGTTAGCTCTTTGCACTCAGGTGAGCGATATGGTCCTCCTGTTTTCAAATTGGCAGTTTCATAATATTCACTATTTTTGATATGATCTTTCAACTTCTTAACAAAAATACATAAACATAAACTGTAATTATCATTTCCTTTCACATGTTCCCTGCTTCTCCAACCTTTTCCTGCAGCCCCCAGGCCGTTATCACGTTCAGTGCTTTTATTTTGTATCGGACCAAAATGCGAACATGGGTAAAGTCTGACTGACGAGGAAGTTAATATTGTTGTTTGGCGTTGTTTACCCTCGCGCTCAGCTATCGTTATTACAAATGACTAAGGAAGTTAGAATAGTTGTTCTTTCTTTCATTTATAAGCGTGCCAGGTCCCTATAACCAGTTCCACGAAATGGCTTCTCTTGAAATACCCATCACTCGCCGGTGTCGGGTGTATTCGGCCTAATTATGAATTCGGCCTAGTCTTATTCGGCCTTTTTGGGGGGTATGCCGATCAAAGAGGTATAGTTGTTCACACCTAATAACAGTTGGAGTATAAAAACTAAGAGCGGAAACCTTGGTAATTAAGATTAAAAATATTGAAGTAGTGCATCCTTTTCTAATTATGTTTTTATATCACATTGACTAATTGGGGAATATTTCATGTATATATTAACATTGTCCGTGACTTTCAATGAATAATGATATATTGAGAAGAAATAATGCAGAAAATGTTAAAATTAGGAAACAGATCTCATTTTGAGTGATATACAGTACCGGCTCGTATATCACAATTGGGAGTTCAAGTGTGTAGTAATTAATCACGAAGGCCGAATGGCCCGAGTGATTAATTTATACACACCTGAACGACACATCGTGATATATATATATATATACAAGAGAAAGTTGATGCAAGGCATCAATGTCGCCGGAAAAGACTGCATTGATTTATTTATGTATTCTTGACTTTCCTCAGTCTATTCAAACATTTGATTATAAATTTTATATTCATACCTATACATTAGGGTATCTATAAAAAATTAACGAAATGTGTACACATTTATCTTGGCTTAAATTTAATTTTGCTGTTGTTACTTATTTAAATAAGTATTCATTCATATAATTTCAATGTTTGTCAATCTTATTCGAATCACAAGGTAAATATCCTGGTATTGCTTTAAAGGGAGGTAATTTGAAGAAAACAAAAGTCTTCAAAAGGAGAAATATATCAGCATTACCGTCTACAGTTTAAATTGTTCTATTGTTTGTGGATTTAAATATGTTCTTTTTTTCTTATTTCTACATGTACAACGAAATATTGCGGCTTCTCTTTGACGCTTTGCGTCAAACATTCGTCTTGTACTTGTCTAAAATAAAATAATATCACTCGCTTTTTCATATCGAAATGCGCATGCGCGAAAATCGATGTTAAAGGTCACGAAACTTCACAACAGAATAGGGTCTATATTTAGCTTAGAAACAGTTCCTACTTTAGATATTCATGGATTAACATTATTAAATGAATTCTACACAAATCAAGACATCTCTTTGAACATGAAAACAACATTTAGTAAGTTAAAATTGCTATTAAAATGAGAATCCGAAATTGACCTCAATGATGACACATAAGAGTCTGCATCAGGGGGTGTTGGTTCACGTCTTGAAGGGACCACTTTTGTCTTCGTAAATAAGACAAAAAACTTAAATGCGAGTGAAATAAAAAAAAACTGCAAACATTAAAAAATCGGAATATTTATTTCATTTTAGATGTGTCATTTATTAGTGTTCGTAAACAACCACAATTGTAATATGTTCAAATCATCTAGATTTGTTTCTTTCTAATAATAAGCCGCCCTCCCATGTGATTTCCGAAAAGCTATTAAAAATAGAAGTCGCGGGCTTCTGCCCGGCGACTAATAACTTTATTGCCTCCGTTTTCCGGAGATTTACATAATAATACAAAGTTTTGGAACAATGAAGATAATAAATTACATCCAATTATAGCATTAATGATGAATGAACCATGTGAAATATTTAAAAAAAAAAAAAAAAAAAAAAAAAAAAAATATTATTAGTCGCCGGGCAGAAGCCCGCGACTTCTATTTTTAATAGCTTTTCGGAAATCACATGGGAGGGCGGCTTATTATTAGAAAGAAACAAATCTAGATGATTTGAACATATTACAATTGTGGTTGTTTACGAACACTAATAAATGACACATCTAAAATGAAATAAATATTCCGATTTTTTAATGTTTGCATTTTTTTTTATTTCACTCGCATTTAAGTTTTTTGTCTTATTTACGAAGACAAAAGTGGTCCCTTCAAGACGTGAACCAACACCCCCTAATGCAGACTCTTATGTGTCATCATTGAGGTCAATTTCGGATTCTCCTTTTAATAGCAATTTTAACTTACTAAATGTTGTTTTCATGTTCAAAGAGATGTCTTGATTTGTGTAGAATTCATTTAATAATGTTAATCCATGAATATCTAAAGTAGGAACTGTTTCTAAGCTAAATATAGACCCTATTCTGTTGTGTAGGTTCGTGACCTTTAACATCGATTTTCGCGCATGCGCATTTCGATATGAAAAAGCGAGTGATATTATTTTATTTTAGACAAGTACAAGACGAATGTTTGACGCAAAGCGTCAAAGAGAAGCCGCAATATTTCGTTGTACATGTAGAAATAAGAAAAAAAGAACATTTTTAAATATACAAACAATAGAACAATTTAAACTGTAGACGGTAATGCTGATATATTTCTCCTTTTGAAGACTTTTGTTTTCTTCAAATTACCTCCCTTTAAAGCAATACCAGGATATTTACCTTGTGATTCGAATAAGATTGACAAACATTGAAATTATATGAATTTATACTATTATTTAAATAAGTAACAACAGCAAAATTAAATTTAAGCCAAGATAAATGTGTACACATTTCGTTAATTTTTTATAGATACCCTAGTGTATAGGTGAATATAAAATTTATAAGTAAATGTTTTCATTTCAACGTTCCTAATGTTTGAATAGACTAAGAAAAGTCAAGAATACATAAATAAATCAATGCAGTCTTTTCCGGCGACATTGATGCCTTGCATCAACTTTCTCTTGTTTACAATATATATACATAGAAAGAATTCAGACCATCGAATGACAGATCAGCTATAGAGTCAATATAAGTATATCGTCGCTTACACTCATACTCTCATTCGATGGGCTGAATATGCACAATGACACACACACACACACACACACACACTTGTATAGTTTCCCATGAAAGGTTTTGAATGAGTTAAATTGAAGCTTCAACTAAAGCGAAACAGAAGCTTAGACAATTGGATGGGAAAAATAACTGAGCAAAAATACTCTCAAGTACAAGTTTTAAGCACAATTGCGTGTCTGTTTCTAGATCGTATATTGCATATTATGAGTATAATCTTTGCAGTGACTCGGCACACGCAATTAGAAAGAGTGGATACTTGGCCATGCTAAGCATAGTACATAACTCATTGTCAACTTTGCCCAGCATATAGGACATTATTTCAGCATTTGGTAGCTGTACAAACATGTTTCCAAATCTATAGCTTATATCATTCAATTTATAGAGCATATCACTGAAAAATCCGCCTCTATCAGAATTTTGACACTCAAAGAGTAAATGTTCTAGTTCCCATTGTAGCGGACGTTGACAGCGGAGACATAATTCTGTTTGGTTCAGCGGTTTTCTACAACAAATACTTGCCAGGAAACTTTTTTATATCTTAAAGGGATACAAATTACGGGTGAACTATGTTTTGACATGACGTTGTTTTCCTTGATAAAATCACTTGTAGGCTATTCTATATATACTCCCCATTGTATTTGTTTTGGAAATATTCGATTTGTTCAACTAACAAAACATTTTGAAATCTGTTATATTAACAGTCTACTAAAATTTTATTTGTATTATCGTAGTAACGCATGCGCACTAATAGAAACATTGTATGAAAAATACGCGGGAGGGAATTTCAACAGCCAAAAATAGTTCCGGAAACTTAGAGTGATATACTGCATTTAGATCACGCTCAAATCCTTCTTTGTGTATAGAAGAGAAATTGTCAATAGTGTTAGAATAGCAGATAATCCCTCCATATAACTGAGTTATTAAATATTAAAAGAAACTATTTAAGAAATGTAGTTATTAATAGTGAATTTTCTGCTATTTTTTCACCGAGGGCCAGTTGGACAGTTCATTCTTTTCTTACGATGTTTTGTTTTATTTCATTTTGACCCATTGGGCAATATTTCATATATTAACATTGTCCGTAAGTTAAATGAATAATGATATTGAGAAGAAATAACGCACGAAATGTTAAAATTGCAGATAATCTCTCCATTGCTTACAATATTTCTTTTTCAATGTATCATAATTCAAATCGCCCTTTTAGTTGAAAAACAGTACGAATGAATTTGATGGCATGTCTGCTTTTTTGTTAAACAAATGGACAGTTTGAGAGTTCATCCTTTTCTTACGATATTTTTATTAGTTAAAACAATAACTACAACAACTCATTAATAAGACAGAGACTGAACAAATAAATATACGTGTATAAAAATAGGCCGAATACATAATTGGGCCTAAAAAGATCAGACGTCATACAATAATTCGGCCGAATACACCCGGATTCCACTCGCCGATAGGTACCGGGTAAAATTTGACACATCCAAAAGGTGGCGATTTTATCTGAAACACTGTTTACTTATTTAGATACAGGATGGCAACCCCTTCTGGCAAACGAATGTTATTGATCGCACCGGATAAAGGGAGTTTTCCACTCGATCACGAAGGTACTTAACTTCTATGAATAATTATTATCTGAAAATTACTTCAGGTTAAAATATCCGATCCATCTATCATAGGTTTTCGCGACATGTAAAAGTTGCGTAATATGAAGGTATATGTTCTTGCCGGGTTCTTCTTTGCAGCAGGAACGTACCTGTTGACAAGTAATGCATACAACAATTATAATTTTTTTCAGAGACATATAGGATATACTACTTTTAGATATTGTAACAGAAAGTCAAGACTTACAACAAAGTCAAAGATGATCAAGTCGGAAGCTGAGGACCGTTATGGATTTTGCCAAGACCTTTGATAGTTTGCCCTTCAAGGCTTCAAAGACTAAAACATTATGTTGAAGCTTATGGAGTTCTCCTGGTCTTATTATCTTTTGTGCTCGGTAAATAATTCCCCGTGAACTGCAGTTAGCCCCTTGCTTGCAGCATGATCAGTTATTTACGTCAATTACGAGTCCTACCGACCTAAGCAAAGAAAATAATATGAGTATAGGTGCTACCTATTTCGGGTAAACATTTATTATATGTTGTGATCGGTGAATAATTCCCCGCGAACTGCAGTTAGCCCCTTGCTTGCAGCACGATTAGTTATTTACTTCAATTACGAGTCCTACCGACCTAAGCAAAGAAAATAAAAATCATCTTCAGGTTAAGCTTATATTTAACTTCAAAATATAGCCAAGATTTTACATCCATGAAATTATGATGACAGGTACAACAAATAATCAACTTGCCCTTCATAAAGTACTTCAAATAAAACGATTCCATAATTCACGGAACTACATTTGTGACAAGCCAAACTAACGTTTCCTATAATTTCTGTCGTTTTCCTTTTGGTTCATTTAGTTTAAACTTATTTATTTTACATCGATTGTGAAACAAAAACAAAAAAAAAATCCCAGTCAGGACCCACTCATCACGGGACTCGAACCAGGGACCTTTGATACATGAGGCCGACGCTCAACCTCTGCACCACTAATAGAATGACGTCATATTACAGGAATTTAAAGGTCAAAAAACCCTTACGAGTTTTATTTGAACTTGTTTTAGAAATAGAATGAATGAATGTATGAATGAATGCATGCATATTGTTTTATGGCGCATCGACAGCTAAGGTCATTTAGCGCGCAATTAAATTTAATTATTCATGATCCCTGGGTAAACAAACCAGTGCTAGGCTAGAAAATGTGCCTTGCCCAAGGGCACTCCACCATGACCGTAGTGCCGCGACTGGGGATCGAACCCGGTTTCGAAATCCCCGACGCTAACCACTCGACCACAGCGGATTCTATTTTAGAAATAGACGATAAGTGTTATTCAACGGAAATTATCACACATAAAATTACTTGTGCTCGTGCTCGTTCCTTTATCGAGTATGTATTATCATATTTAATTATTTTCTCTAGAATTTTTTTTTGTTTCGATATTTTCTTTTCATCCAATCAAAACGTAGCAGAATCGTGACTGCATCGAAAAATCCACTCTGGACACAATTTTTGGAAAGACGGCATAGCAAAATTTTGCAAAGTTCATACACATTACCTATTGACGGGAAACATTTGTTTACCCGTAAAATCATCATCAGGTTAAGCTTATATTTAACTTTAAAATATGGCCAAGATTTTAACAAAGTATTTGAAATAAAACGATTCCATAATTTCGGAACTACAACAAGTCAAACTAACGTTTCCTATAATTTCTGTCGTTTTCCTTTTGGTTATTTATTCGTCATTTGAGTTAATCTAATAGAATGACGTCATATTACAGAATTTGGATTTGTAACTTCCGGAAAATCAAAAAACCCTTATGAGTTGTTATTTGAACTCGTTTTAGGAATAGAAGACAAGTGTTATTAAACGGAAAGTATCACACATAAAATTACTTGTGCTCATTCCTTTATTAAGTACGTATTATCATATTTAAATATTTCCTCTAGAATTTTTTTTGTTTTGATATTTTCTTTTCATCCAATCAAAACGTAGCAGAATCGTGACTGCATCGAAAAATCCACTCTGGACACAATTTTTGTTAAGACGGTATAGCAAAGTTGTGCAAAGTTCATACTGACGGGAAACATCCCCGACTTCTCCGTCGATTTGTTTACCCGTATTAGTTATAATTATAATTTAACTTGCCAACAACAAAAAGATTTGAAGAAGATAGAAACAGATGACATTTTATAGTATACCATATTATATAGTGTACGTTGGCGATTAAATTTTTTTTTTTTTTTTTTTTATCAGGCCTCTTGGCCTTTTTGCCCTGTTACCCTTCACACAGGTAAAATCTTTCATAGGTCAGAGGATAGTCATTTGTTAAACAATCTAAGTGCTCAAAGTACTGAAAGTACTGAAAGTCAAATTCACATGAAAACTCCAAAGATTAAATAAATTCAAAGATGTTAAAGTACAATTTAAAGAAAACCTTGATAGTGGTGGGTGTGTAAAGGGCATAGGGTTACAAAAAATGAATTGGGTTAGTTTTCTGTTAATTTTGTTTCATTTACACACTAACTGCATACAACAGAAAACAAGAAACTGTTTTTAGATCACAGGAGTCAAACGCTCAAGGTTCACACTCTAATCACACTCTGTCCATCCGTCGTTAACTTTTAGCTTTAAACATCATCTCCTCCTAAACCACATGTATACCAATTTCAACCAAACTTCACAGGAACGTTCCTTTGGTGGTCCTCTTTCAAAATTGTTCAAAGATTAAAAGTCTATGGAGAACTTGGGTTGCTGCGGATTCTGAAAGTGGACAAAATGTCCAAGCTTTAAATTCTTCTCCTGAATCTGCTTGTCAGATTCCAAAATAACTTGGTAGAAATGTTCCTTGGGTGACCCTCCACAAAAATTGTCCAAGCCAAAATGACAAAATTTAAAAAATTACATTTTCATGAAAGTGCTTGACTGATTTTAAGAAAGTTTAATATGAATCCTACTTTGTGATTCTCTGACTAATTTGTTCAAGCCATATTGATTGGTTACAAAATTAGCAACCAGGCGTCATCACAAAAGGAGTAAATTTAACTTTTAGCTACAAATGACGACTCCTACCATTCCACAGTGAGTGGATCAATTTCAACTTAACTTCACAAGAATGTTCCTTTGTTGAACTTCTTTCAAAACTGTTCAAAGACTTACATTCTGTGTAGATTTTTGGTCGCTGTGGCATCAGAAAGTGAGAAATATACCCAAATTTAAAAAATTCTTTTCCTTTATAATCTGCTAGTCCGATCTAAGATAATTTGGTATAAATATTCCTTGAGTGACCCTCTACAAAAACTGTTCAAGCCATATTGATTTCATTGAAAAACTGGGCAGCAAAGCAAAGCGGCATCAGGAAAGGTGCAAAATGACAAAACTTTATAACTTCATTCTTATTAAAGTTCTTATAAGTTTTCAAGATACAAATGGCCTTTACTGATAAGCTATTTCTTTAACAGTGTCCACTCTTTGCAGTTTCATTTGAATTTCAAATTGTAGGTCAACATTCTGTTGAAAATGTTTTGACACGAAAGTCAGGTTAAAGTGCTTTGCAATTGAACCAGACTTAAAATCAAGGATTTTTAGAAATATCCAAAGTTTAATTTTGAAGAGATCTCGAGTTACTGGTTAGAAAGTTTGTTACCCATGTATTTTCTGGTATTAATTTGTATCATATTATTGTTTATTTACAGGCATGTGCAAAGAATACATGAAAAAGTTCATGAAATGTATCATAGAGAAGAAAGAAAATGTTAAATGTCGAGTAGAGACAAAAGAATACATGCAGTGTAGAATGGATAAGTAATTACCATTTGACATTTTGTAACTTTTTCAAGTTTTTATTGCTTAACATTTTAAGTAAGTGGAAAAAACTAAATATTAATCATTTAATCCCATTAAAGTTAAAGTTCAAAAGACATGCTGTTTTTCAAAAACTGATAAAAAACCGTCACAGTGTTAGCTATGTTTCAATCAGTATGGACAAAATTATACTTGCTCATTGTAAACAATTTTTTCTTTAACTACCGGTAGGTGCAATGTAAATAAAATGTATCCTTTTGATGTTGCATAAGAAAATTTCATGTTGCCTGTAAGGTAAAGGGTCTCTTGGCTCTTTTTAACCCTTTCCTTCAATAGAGAAATTTTGAAAACATAATGAAATAGCAAATTTTTTCAAAAGACATCTGTATCAAGGAAAGGGTTAAGAACTTGCACAAAATTTCTGATGCTTCTGCAGCAGACTGTTTTTAGCTCGACTATTCGAAGAATATGAGAGCTATACTACTCACCCTGGCGTCGGCGTCCACATCACACTTTGGTTAAGGTTTTGCATGCAAGTTCTTAAATACTACATGTATTGCATTGAAACTTTTTACAACCCTACCAAACTATCACACCAATGTAGATTATCAAGTTAGATAACTCAATCCTGCATTTTATGCAAGTTATGGCCCTTTTTTACTTAGAAATTCTGGTTAAAGTTTTGCGTGCAACTAAAGTAAGAGTCCATATCTCAGTATTTGATTGATGCATTGCATTGAAACGTAATACAGCACTACCCAACTATCACACCTATGTAGATTATCAAGTTAGATAACTCTATCCTGCATTTTATGCAAGTTATGGCCTTTTTTTTACTTAGAAATTCTGGTTAAAGCTTTGCGTGAAACTAAATTAAGAGTCCATATCTCAGTATTTACTTGATGCATTGCATTGAAACTTTCTACAACCCTATCCAACTATCACACCTGTGTAGATTATCAAGTTAGATAACTCTATCCTGCATTTTAGGCAAGTTATGGCACTTTTCTTTACTTAGAAATTCTGGTTAAAGTTTTGCGTGCAACTAAATTAAGAGTCCATATCTCAGTATTTACTTGATGCATTGCATTGAAACTTTCTACAACCCTACCCAACTATTACACCTGTGTAGATTATCAAGTATGATAACTCTATTCTGCATTTTATGCAAGTTATGGCCCTTTTTTTACTTAGAAATACTGGTTAATGTTTTTGTGTGCAACTAAATTAAGAGTCCACGTCTCAGTATATACTTGATGCATTGCATTGAACCTTTATACTAACCCTACCCAACTATCACACCTATGTAGATTATCAAGTTAGATAACTCTATCCTGCATTTTATGCAAGTTATGGCATTTTTTTTACTTAGAAATTCTGGTTAAAGTTTTGCATGCAACTACATAAAGAGACCATCTCTTAGTAACTACTTGATGCATTGCATTGAAACTTTATACAGCCCTTACCAACCATCACATCTATGTAAACGATCTCTATCCAGCATTTTATGCAAGTTATGGACCTTTTTGGACTTAGAAATTCTGGTTAAAGTTTTGCAACTACATTTAGAGTGTAATCTCAGTAACAACTTGAAAAATTGTATTGAAACTTTATACAACCTTTCCCAATTGCACAACTATAAACACAACCAATTAAGATAACTCTATCCTGTATATGGTGCAAATTGTTGCCCTTTTTTTACTTAGAAATTATGGTTAAAGGTTTGCGTGCAACTACATTAAGAGTCCATATCTTAGTAACTACTTGATGCATTCCATTGAAAGGTTATACAACCCTATCTAACCACACAAAATAATCATGTTAAATAACACTATCCTGCATATAATGCAAATTATCACCCACTAAGAAATTGTGGTTAATGTTTTGCATGCAACTACATTAGAGTCCATTATCTCAGTAACTTAAATAAGCGGTGGAATAGTCGAGCGCGCTGTCCTCCGACAGCTCTTGTTTGAAAACATAGTGACAAAAGAAGAAATTGCTCAAAACGAGCAATTTCTCCTTTTGCCACAATGTTTTCCACTTTTAGACATAGGTTATCCACTCAATTGTAGAGATTTCCTATTTTGTATTAGTTAACTACTTGGAAATATGTTCAAAGTCGTCTGCTGCAGAATTGTTGTATGACGCTTTCTGACGCCTCTGCAGCAGACGGCTTTTTGAAAACATAGTGACAAAAGAAGAAATTGCACAAAACGTGCAATTTCTCCTTTTGCCACAATGTTTTCCACTTTTTGTCATAGGTTATCCATTCAATTATGGAGATTTTCTATGTTTTGACAAAATACGCTCAAAGTCGTCTGCTGCAGGGAAAGGGTTAAGAAAATCTTCTTTTTTCAAAAGTATGTCTGATTTCCAAATAAATTTGTAGAAATATTCCTTTGGTGACCCTCTATCAAATTCTTCAAGTCATGTTAATTGATAAAAAAACAAGTCACCAGGGGTGGGGCTGTTTTGCCTTGTCTAACATGGCTATAGTGAAACTTTTAAAAAACTATCTGTCCAATTTCCAAATAACTTCAATTTCAATTTCCTTCAATTTGATCTAGTGACCTAGTTTTTGACCCAGCATAACCCATATTCGAACTTGGCCTACATATCATCAAGAAAAACATTCTGATAAAGTTTCATCATGCTGAAATTAAAAATGCAGTATTCAGAGTGTTTACAAGATTACCCTTCAATTTGGCCTAGTGACCTAGTTTTTAACCTGGCATGACCCATATCCGAACTTGGCCTAGATATCATTTAGACAAACATTCTGACCAAGCTGCTGAAGCAAAAAATGCGGCATCCACAGTGTTAACAAGATTTTCCCTCAATTTGGCCTAGTGACCTAGTTTCTGACCCAGCATAACCCATATTCGAACTTGACCTAAATATCATTCAGCTCAACATTCTGACTAAATTTCAAGCCGCTGCAGCAAAACATAGGGCTTCTACAGAGTTAACAAGATTTTCCCTCAATTTGGCCTAGTGACCTAGTTTCTGACCCAGCATAACCCAAATTCAAACTTGACCTAGATATTTTTAAGACCAACATTCTGACAAAATTTCAAACTGCTTAAGCAAAAATTGCGGCCTCTGGAGTGTTAACAAGATTTTCCTTCAATTTGACCTAGTGACCTACTTTTTGACCTGACGTGACCCATGTTCGAACTTGACCTACATATCATCAAGACAAACATTCTGATAGAGTTTCAACATGATCAAGTTGAAAATGTGGCCTCCAGAGTGTTAACAAGATTTACCTTCAATTCGACCTAGTGACCTAGTTTTTTACCTCATATGGCCCAGTTTTGAACTTGTCCAAGATTTTATGGAGATGAACGCTCTGATAAACTTTCATGAAGATTTAGATTGGATGCAAAATGTAGCTCGTAGAGTGTTAACAAGCTCAAATGTTGACGACGCGCGGACGCCGGACAAAATGTGATCACAATAGCTCACCTTGCACTTCGTGCATAGGTGAGTTAAAAAAGAAAGTAACTGTGGTTGGCATGACAAATAACATTGCGTGAATAAGGTTAGCAATCCAGGCCGTCTTGTTTAACTGATATTGTTTTTACGCATTTTTCAGTAACCTCATGACAAAAGAAGACTGGAAATACCTTGGACTAGCAGATGTCGAAATAAAAAAATCAGAAACTCCTAGTTGATGTGAACAAGTTTAAAGGACTATAATTGTGTGTGTTTTCATAAAATAATTTGTATGAGAGCATAGTGGATTCATTTATTGACATTGAGCAATACCTCATAAACATGATAACCAGAGCAACATGTGATAAACAGGATAAATAGACACAAACTGCCTGCTGTAGATGAGTCTGAACGAATAAAACTGTTAACCCTTTCCCACATACAACAAATCTGCAGCAGACAATTTTGAAAACATAGTGACAAAAACCAGAAAAATCTCCATAAAAGATAGCTTAATTGAAAGTTGAAAACATTGTGGCCAAAGGAGGAATTGCTCATCATGAGCAATTTCACTTTTGGCCACAATGTTTTCAAAAGTCGTCTGCTGATATTGCGTGAAAATGCGTCTGCAGGTGGGAAAGGGATAATACTATTAATCCTTTCACACTTGCAGATGCATATTGCAAACATTGAAATTGCTCATTATGAGCAACTTATCCTTTTGCCACAATGATTGCAACTCTTTTCAATAGATTTGCCAAGATGTATCGTTTTCAAAGCTGTCCGCTGCAGATTTGTTGTATGTGGGGAAATGCTTAATTTTGTTTTGTGTTAATACTTTCTCAAAATTACTACAAACTATTAATGCCTTTCCAGGATGTGATTAATGAAAATAGTGTGTAAAAGGGAGAAAAGAGCAATTTGAAATGTGTATCAACTTTGTTTATTTAACCTCCAATGCTTTTAAAACAGAAGATCTAAAAAAAAAAGTTAACTGCTTGCAGTTGTAACTTTATCTTTCAATCAGTTTCCCCAGAATTTCTTAGTTAACTAATAATTGCAAATTTTGTTTTGAAGCGCAAATGGCTGAAGGAAACGTTTATTTGATTTAAAGTTTAGGATTGATTGCAATCCACCAGACATATTTCATTTTCATTGGATCATCTTTAAGTCTTGCAATGTCTATTTATATTATTGATTGCATAA
Source organism: Serripes groenlandicus (assembly GCA_031761405.1). NCBI lineage: Eukaryota > Metazoa > Mollusca > Bivalvia > Cardiida > Cardiidae > Serripes > Serripes groenlandicus. The sequence continues at coordinate 90,413,250 of JASEVX010000004.1, forward strand.
ACCATATTAAATTTGAAAACAATTTGTCCATTTGCATATTTAAATCCTTATTCAAGTTGAAAACTGCTTGTCAAAGCAAACGGACACAAACTTTCTTTGAATATTTTTATCTCACCTGAGCACAAAGTGCTCAAGGTGAGTTATTGTGATTGACCAGTGGGTCAATTGGGATGTAACTTCAAGGCAAGCACCCTCTTAATGTTCTCTCCAGAATTTCTTTAAATTGTTTGGATCAATGCAGAATTCCAGTTTCCATGGCAATCAAACGAAAAAAACAATTTTTAAATAATTTTGTAGAAATGTTCCTTGAGTGACCCTCTATTCAATTCATTCAAGCCATGTTGACTGGTCTAAATTCGTAGTCGATTGGGGGCAGGCTGTTTTGACTTAAGAGGCTATAGTGAAAACTTCAAAATTCTTGTCCAAAAGTATCTTGCCGATTTTCATATCAGTTAGTAGGAATGTTCCTTCTGTGATCCTCTGCCAGATTTCTTCAAGCCATGTTGAATGGTAGGAAAACAAGGTCTACATGGCTCAGGGATGTTTTGCCTTATATAGTTATATTGAAAAATTGAAAAATCCTTAAGTTTTTAGATCGCCTGAGCCTTCCAAGGCTCAAGGTGATCTATTCTGATCACTCTCTGTCTGTCGTCCCTCATTAACTTTTAGCTTTAAACATCATCTCCTCCTAAACCACATGACCTATTTCAACCAAACTTCACAGGAATGTTCCTTTGGTGGTCCTCTTTCAAAATTGTTCAAAGATTTAAATTCCATGGAGTACTTTGGTTGCTGTGGCATCAGAAAGGAGGCAAAATGTCCAAACTTTAAAAACCTTCTCCTCTGAATCTGCTTGTAAGATTCCAATATAATTTGGTAGAAATGTTTCTTGGGTGACCCTCTACAAAAGTTGTTCAAGCCATACCAATTGGTTGAAAAACATGGCAAAATTTGAAAATTCCATTTTTAGCTCGACTTTTCGAAGAAAAGGCAAGCTATACTACTCGCCCCGGCGTCGGTGTCACACCTTGGTTAAGGTTTTTGTACCAATTCCCTTTTATGTCAAAACCATTACAGATATTGCTTTGAAACTTACAACACTTTTTCACCATCATTACCTCCATCAACAGACAAGAGTACATAACTCTGTCGAGGTTTTTGAAAAAATTATGGCCCTTTTTTTCTTAGAATTTTGATTAAGTTTTTTGTACCAATTTTTTTTTTTTCAAAACCACTACAGATATTGCTTTGAAACTTACAAGACTTTTTCACCCTTATTACCTCAATCAACAAACAAGAGTACATAACTCTGTCAAGGATTTTGTATGAATTATTGCCCTTTTTTTACTTAGAATTTTGGTTAAGTTTTTTGTACCAATTTACTTTTTTTCAAAACCATTACAGATATTGCTTTGAAACTTACAACACTTATTCACCACCATTACTTCTATCAACAGACAAGAGTACATAACTCTGTCAAGATTTTTGTAAGAATTATGGCCCTTTTTCGACATAGAATTTCGGTTAATTTTTTTGTACCAATTTACTTTTTTTTCAAAAGCATTACAGATATTGCTTTGAAACTTACAACACTTTTTCACCATCATTACCTCCAGCAACAGACAAGAGTACATAACTCTGTCAATGTTTTTGTAAGAATTATGGCCATTTTTCGCCCTAGAATTTTAGTTAATTTTTTCATACCACCCCACTTTTTTTCAAAGCCATTAGTGATTTAGCTTATAAACTTACAATAATGATTTATCATCATTACCTCCATTAACAGACAAGGGTACATAACTCTGTCAAGTTTTGTTTAAGAATTATGACCCTTTTTTAGCTCGCCTATGCACGAAGTGCAAGGTGAGCTATTGGGATCACATTTTGTCCGGCGTCCGGCCGTCGTGAGTCGTCAACATTTGAGCTTGTTAACACTCTACAGGCTACATTTTGCATCCAATCTTCATGAAAGTTTATCAGAACGTTCATCTCCATAAAATCTTGGACAAGTTCGAAACTGGGCCATATGAGGTCAAAAACTAGGTCACTACGTCAAATTGAAGCGAAATCTTGTTAACCCTCTGGAGGCCACATTTTCAACTTGAGCATGTTGAAACTTTATCAGAATGTTTGTCTTAATGATATGTAGGTCAAGTTTGAACATGGGTCAGGTCGGGTCAAAAAGTAGGTCACTAGGTCAAATTGAAGGAAAATCTTGTTAACACTCCAGAGGCCGCAATTTTTGCTTAAGCAGTTCGAAATTTTGTCAGAATGTTTGTCTTAAAAATATCTAGGTCAAGTTCGAATATGGGTTATGCCGGGTCAAAAACTAGGTCACTAGGTCAAATTGAAGGAAAATATTGTTTGCACTTTGGATGCCGCATTTTTTGCTTCAGCAACTTGAAATTTGTTCAGAATGTTGAGCTGAATGATATCTAGGCCAAGTTCAAATATGAATCATGCTGGGTCAAAAACTAGGTCACTAGGCCAAATTGAGGGAAAATCTTGTTAACTCTGTAGAAGCCGCATATTTTGCTTCAGCGGCTTGAAATTTGGTCAGAATGTTGAGCTAAATGATATCTAGGCCAAGTTCGAATATGGGTCATGCCGGGTCAAAAACTAGGTCACTAGGCCAAATTGAAGAAAAATCTTGTTAACACTTTGGATGCCGCATTTTTTGCTTCAGCAGCTTGAAATTTGGTCAGAATGTTTGTCTAAATGATATCTAGGCCAAGTTTGGATATGGGTCATGCCAGGTTGAAAACTAGGTCACTAGACCAAATTGAAGGGTAATCTTGTTAACACTCTGGATACTGCATTTTAAATTTCAGCATGATGAAACTTTTATCAGAATGTTTTTCTTGATGATATGTAGGCCAAGTTCGAATATGGGTCATGCTGGGTCAAAAACTAGGTCACTAGATCAAATTGAAGGAAAATCTTGTTAACTCTGTAGAAGCCACATTTTTTGCTTCAGCAGCTTGAAATTTGGTCAGAATGTTTGTCTAAATGATATCTAGGCCAAGTTTGGATATGGGTCATGCCAGGTTGAAAACTAGGTCACTAGACCAAATTGAAGGGTAATCTTGTTAACACTCTGGATACTGCATTTTAAATTTCAGCATGATGAAACTTTTATCAGAATGTTTTTCTTGATGATATGTAGGCCAAGTTCGAATATGGGTCATGCTGGGTCAAAAACTAGGTCACTAGATCAAATTGAAGGAAAATCTTGTGAACACTTTGGATGCCACATTTTTTGCTTCAGCAGCTTGAAATTTGGTCAGAATAATTGTCTGAATTATATCTAGGTCAAGTTCGAATATGGGTCATATTGGATCAGAAACTAGGTCAATAAAGGAAAATATGGTTCAAACTCCGGAGGCCGCATTTTTACTTTGAGCAAGTTGAAACGTCAGAATGCTGTCTTGATGATATCTAGTCCATGTTGGAATATGGGTCATATCAAGTAAAACAAATATAGATCACTAGGCCAAATGAAGAAATATTCTAAGAACTGTGGAGGTTGCATTCAGAATAATTGTCTTGATGTGTTTTGCATTGCAGTACATTGTATAATTAAGGTGAGCGATCCAGGGCCATCATGGCCCTCTTGTTATTTATAATTTTGGTTAAGTTATTAATACCAAATCAAATTTTTTCATAACAATTACAGATATAGCTTAGACACTTACAAAAATCTTTTTTACCATCATTATCTCTACCAACAGCCAAGAGTGCATAATTCAGTAAAGGTTTTTGTAAAAATTATGACTCTTTTTCGACTATCGCCCAAAAAAGTTTTGTTTTATTGGCAAGCGCAAACAAGTCGAGCATGCTGTCCTCCGACAGCTCTTGTTATGAAAGTGCTTGTGTGATTTTAAGAAACTTGAATAAGCATCTTACTTCAGTGATCCTCTACTTAATATTTACAAGCCGTATTGATTTGTTTACAAAATCATAGCAACCAGGCATCATTAACAAGAGGGCCATGATGGCCCTGGATCGCTCACCTTTATTATACAATGTACTGCAATGCAAAACACATCAAGACAATTATTCTTTATGCAACCTCCACAGTGTTAACAAGATTTTCCTTCATTTGGCCTAGTGATCTATATTTTTTTACCTGATATGACCCATATTCCAACATGGACTAGATATCATCAAGACAACATTCTGACAATTTTTCAACTTGCTCAAAGTAAAAATGCGGCCTCCAGAGTTTGAATAATATTTTACTTTATTGACCTTGTTTCTGACCCAATATGACCCATATTCGAACTTGACCTAGATATAATTCAGGCAAACATTCTGACCAAATTTCATCCAAAGTGTTTACATGATTTTCTTGCAATTTGGCCTAGTGACCTAGTTTTTGACCCTACATGATCCATATTCGAAATTGGCTTAGGTATCATTTAGATAAACATTCTCATTAAATGTCAAGCTGCTGTAGCAAAAAATGCCACTTCTACAGAGTTAAGATGTTCCTTCAATTTGGCCTAGTGACCTAGTTTCTGACCCAATATGACCCATATTCAAACTTGACCTAAATATCTTTAAGACAAACATTCATTTCAAACTTCTGAAGCACAAAATGTGGCCTCTAGAGTGTTAACAAGATTTCCTTCAATTTGACCTAGTGACCTACTTTTTGACCCAACATGACCCTTGATCAAACTTGAATTGCATATCATCAAGAAAAACATTCTGACCAAATTTCAAGCTGCTTAAGCAAAAAATGCGGCATCCAAAGTGTTAACAAGATTTTCCTTAAATTTGGCCTAGTAACCTAGTTTTTGACCCCGCATGACCCATATTCGTACTTGGCCTAGATATCATTTAGCTCAACATTCTGACCAAATTTCAAGCTGCTCAAGCAAAACATACGGCTTCTACAGAGTTAACTAGATTTTCACTCAATTTGGCCTAGTGACCTAGTTTCTGACCTAATATGACCCATATTTAAACTTGACCTAGATATCTTTAAGACAAACATCCTGACAAAATTTCAACATGCTTAAGTTGAAAATGTGGCCTCTGGCGTGTTAACAAGATTACCCTTCAATTTGGCCTAGTGACCTAGTTTCTGACCCAATATGACCCATATTCGAACTAGACCTAGATATTTTTAAGACAAACATTCTGACAAAATGTCAAACTGCTGAAGCAAAAATTGCGGCCTCTGGCGTGTTAACAAGATTTTCCTTCAATTTGACCTAGTGTCCTACTTTTTGACCCAACATGACCCATGTTCGAACTTGACCTACATATTATCAAGACAAACATTCTGATGAAGTTTCAACATGCTCAAGATGTGGCCTCCAGAGTGTTAACAAGATTTCGCTTCAATTTGACCTAGTGACCTCATTTTTGACCTCATATGGTCCAAGATTTGATGGAGATGAATGTTCGGATACATTTTCATGAAGATTGGATGACGGACGCTGGACAAAATTTGATCACAATAGCTCACCTTGCACTTCGTGCATAGGTGAGCTAAAAAAGGGGTAAATTGAACTTTTAGCTACAAATGACAACTCCTACCATTCGACTGGACCAATTTCAAGTTTACTTCACAGGAATGATCCTTTGGTGGTCCTCTTTCATAATTGTTCAATGACTTGCATTCCATTGAGTGCGAAATGTCCAAATTTAAAAAATCTTCTCCTCTGAATCAGCCGGTCAGATTCCAATATAATTTGGTAGAAATGTTCCTTAGGTGACCCTCTACAAAAATTGTTCAAGTCATACTGATTGGTTGAAAAATATGGCAGTCAGGCCGCATCAGGAAAGGCGCAAAATGACAAAACTTTATAATTTTATTGGTAGACTTGCGCATGCGCAGAGGCTGCCATAGTCATAGTGAGTTTGAAGTCACGTGATGTATATGCCCTTCACCACCAACAATTAAGTGCAATTTTTGGTTTGACTAATTTACGAATGCTCACAAAAGCAAACATAGAGTAACGAAAAAAAAATCCGATTATTCAAGCTTATAATAGAAAATAACAAGTCTTGTAAGTGTAAATATCATATTTAAAGTGTACACAATTATTTAGATATCACTACGCCAATAGCACTGCACCGCGCAATTACCCTTTGTAAATTGTAACCCTTTTTTCCCTCTCGGCATAGATGTAAACATCCACTCGCCCGCTAGCATAAGCGAGTGGAATGAAGGATCGGCTAGTACGAAATTTTAGGCGCTAGTCCATACATATTCGTTCATGTCCTTATTCATAAAGATAGTATGCATTGCTAAGCCTTTTCTTTCTCTCAGTCCATCTATTCCTTCGACAACGATGACTTTTGCATTTTGGATAGGTGCTTTCGACAAGGTCCGCGTCTAAAGAAACAAATTTCATCAAATGATTTGAGCGCTTTAAATCACTTGTTTATAAAGCGTTTAGAATACTTTGATTATAATAGGCAGAACGAATAACGAATTTATAAATCTTGCAAGAAATCGATCATTTCTTTCGGCCAAAATCAGGTAAATGACCCGCGGATATTGGTTGTTACAACATAACTGATTCATCCTTTTATTCTAAATTTGTATTACACAGTTCAAAATTAGATTTTGACAGTTTGTTCGTTATGATTTTGACGCGATTCAAGATTTTGACGCGATTATTTCGTTCATAGAGTTGATTACTAACAGATGACTAAGTTGATGATGGAAAGAACATTAACAAGTTGAGTTAAGCTAAAACATGCACAGGCAGGCGAGTGTTTCATTAGGATAAGTGCAACACTCAATTCCCAATCCTGCTTGCCCTTTAACAAATCACTAAAAAAAATCTGAGCAAAGATACAGAAAATCACATTTATTGGAAGTGTAATCATTGAATATAGTTGAAAACATTGTTGCAAAAGGAGAAAGCTTGTTATGAGCAAGTTCTTCTTCTGCATCAATGTTTTCAAAAGTCGTCGGCTGCAATTACGTATGCAAGTGGGAAAGGTTTAAATAAGAAACACTTTTTCAAATGATAGTCAGTTGGCTATTCTAGTATATAATGTCCGTCTTAAATAATAATGACAAAACTTTCAAATAACAAGAAAAAGATTTTTTACAATTTAATTGAAAACATATTTAATCAAAGTTGGGAAAGTTGTCCCTTTCTGTGCTTTTTTTATGAGAGTTCAAATCACAAGCAAAACTTATGGGACAGAGTTGACAAATAACACATTGACACAATTTCAGATTTAGGCTTTGTTTCTGTCAAACTGCTGAAGAAGACAACACTGAGACACACATTTTGATTAAAAGTTTATTTAAAAAAAGGAATAATTTTATTTATGATAAACAACATTACGATGATGGTGTAGAAAATACATGTCAACAATACATTTTTCAATTTGTACATTCATTGCACAGACCAAATCTTAGCAAGTTTGAAATTATGGACCTCTCAGCACATTTTTTTCTCAATTCATTACTTCTTTTTTTTTTTTTTTGGCCGGATTGCTCTAGCAATTCCGGTCTATAGATTGGCGATGTCTGTCTCTCCGTCTGTCTGTTCGTCAACATTTTGGTTAAAGTTTCAGGTTGAGGCAAAATCTCAGCACTGGAAAGGGTTACACACTTGAAACTTTGCCTGAAGGTAACCGGTAAAATAAATATTCATATATGCACTTCTGTATCTCTTCTTAAACGATCGCAATTCTACCTTCAGTACTTTGTACTTTGATTCTTATTAAAGTTAGATTTCAAGATACAAATGGCCTTTACTGATAAGCTATTTTTAACGAATTATTTTTTCTCAAAAAATAATACAGTTAATGCGATCGTGTTTGTTTCCGGAAGTCACGGTTAAACTACACTTCCGCTTAGAATACACATTCGCTGCACCTAAATAGTCCTAGTATTTTTTCGATATTAAAATGACTTCTACGTGTTATTTCAATACAGTGAAGTCATAATTATACTATCGAATCATCATAGATAATCAATTTTCTAGAAAATATCAAATTAACAGTACGCGCATATACATTTCATTTGTCGGCAGGTACGTATAAGGCACGAGTATGAATTTTAGTCGTATGCCCATTCACTAGAAGTCGACCCCACGCTGTATAGAACAATGTTAATCTCACAAATATGCCACTACGCAGAGCTCAGTGAAATAGTCAGTGTGCATTTTAAACGCTCGCATCGCCGTTGTTTCTCCTTTTTCCAACATGATAACGATGATCAAAGGGGCTTTCTAATTATAGATCATGGTTTACATATGCGCGCATTCAGTTAGCTTAAAATATATACGAAAGTAACGCTCCTACGTTGTATCAAAGTACCGTGGTGTAATGGAGAGCGTGTAGAACTACTAATCATGGACTATTTATGGACGCGAGTTCGAGTCCCAATTGGAACTGTTTTTTTTTTTTTTTTTAATTCTTATTTTATGCGATTTGTTAAACATTATAGATTTATAATAATTAATTCACTCACATGAAACATAGTTATAATATAAGCCGAAATCCTGGATCCGCCCCTGGTGACGAAAACAAATCGAACTAACAATGTAAATCTCACAAATATGCCATGGGTGTTTTGACAGACTTTACGCAGAGCTCAGTGAAAGAGTTAGTGTGCATGTTAAACGCTCGCATCGCCGTTGAAATGCTACATTTACTAAAACTGTCAACTGATAAAAAAAATCTCTGGACAAAAATATTAATAATAATAAAATAGACTAAATTGTGCAATAGCATGATCAATTGCATTCATAAATTAGATTTTACAATACATGTTCAAAATAATTCGTTACCAGTACTTTCAGTACTTTGATTTTAACAGTGTCCACTTTTGCACTCACATAAAAAAAAAAAATCAAATTTTCCCAGATATTTGCAACTAATTTACTATCAATCGGGCGATTGATTTAGGGCCATCTTGTTTGTCGTAGGATTCCTAATCACATTGCACAATTCAGGTGAGCGATCCAGGGTCATCATGGCCCTCTTGTTTAAACTTGATAAGCTTTTTGTGCTGTTCATAAATTTAACAAAATTTTACCAAATCAGCTGCTTATAAGTCCCCTACCGGTCAGAGACAGATTTGGTGGATTCTGTCTCTGTCCGTCTGTCGGTCCGTCAGTCCCACTTATCCTTCTCCAGCCCGCATCTTAACCATCCATCATAGGATTTCCAAGAAACTTGACACAAATGTTCACCATGATGAGGCGGCATGCCCCGCTGAAAACCCAGGCCTGTACCTCAAACGGCAAGGTCACATTTAGAGGTCGAAATGAGCACCGTTTGATAGGACTGTACCTTGTCCGGCCTGCAGCTCAACCATGCTTGATAGGATTCCCAAGTTACTAGGCACACATCTTCACCATGATGGCTTGTCGTGTATAAGACCCAGGCCTGTACATTAAATAAGACTACCTCAAAGGTCAAGGTCACACTTAGAGGTCGAAATGAGAAACCATGCATCATAGAATTCCCGAGTTACTGGGCACATGTTCACCATGATGAGGTGGCACACAAGACAGGCCTGTACCTCAAAGGTCAAGGTCACACTAAGAATGTCAAAGGTCGAAATGAGAAACCATGCATCATACAATTCCCAAGTTACTGGGCACACATGTTCATCTTGATGAGGTGACGTGGTGCACAAGACAGAGGCCTGTACCTCAAAGGTCAAAGTCACTTACATGTTGAAATGTTTGATAGGAATGTATCCAAAATGTATTCAGTGCATTGCTGTTTTTGTCCAAAAATGCATATACAATACACAATGCGCTGTTCTCGTCCGGTAGGGGACTTTTGTATTGCTTGCAATAAAACATTAACTTGTTTTACATGACCTATTTAACCCATTCCCACATACAACAAATCTGCAGCAGAAGACTGAAAACATGTTGATTAAAATATGGAAAATAGCAAGAAATTTAATGATAACTAGAATTGTTTTTGACACAAAAACAGATGTCTCCCCCTCAAATATCTGTCAAAAAATTCCAACCTATAAAGCAGACAATAATTTGGCCATGTCGGACAGGATTCAACTTTTATTTACTAATTTTATCTTGACCTTGTACAAAATAGACATGATAGCAAATGGTTTACAATAACACATCTTTGTACTGCAGCTGTAACATTTCATGAAAATCTTTCAAGCCGTCTTGGATATATGGGGACACAAAATAAAGCCTCAAACCTTTGACCTTCAAGCATGACCTTGACCTTGAACCAGTATGGTCGAGACATGGGTTCTGCACATCACCTTGATGAGATGAACATCTGACTCAAGTTTCTTAGAAATCCTTCAAGCCGTCTTGGAGATATGAAGCGGTTAATAAAGCCTCAAACCTTGAACCTTCAAGCGTGACCTTAACCTTGAACCGGTATGGTCGAGACATAGGTTCTGCACATCGCCTTGATGAAGTGAATATGTGACCCAAGTTACAGGAAAATCCTTCAAGCCATCTTGGAGATATGGAGCGGACACGAAATAAAGCCTTAAACCTTTGACCTTAAAGTGTGACCTTGGCCTTGAACAGGTATGGTCGAGACTTTGGTTCTGCACATCGCCTTGATGAGATGAACATATGACCCAAGTTTCATCAAAATCCTTCAAGCCGTCTTGGAGCAGACACGAAATCAAGCCTCAAACCTTTGACCTTCAAGCGTGACCTTGACCTTGAACCAGTATAGTCCAGACATGTGTTCTACACATGCCTTAATGAGGTGAACATCTGACTCCAAGTTTCTTAGATATCCTTCAAACCGTCTTGGAGATATGGAGCAGACACTAAATAAAGCCTCAAACCTTTGACCTTCAAGCGTGACATTGACCGTGAACTGGTATGGTCGAGATTTGGGTTCTGCACATCGCCTTGATGAGGTGAACATGCGACTCAAATTTCATGAAAATCCTTCGAGCCGTCTTGGAGATATGGAGGGGACACGAAATAAAGCCTCAAACCTTTGACCTTCAAGCGTGACCTTGACCTTGAACCGTTATGGTGGAGACATGGGTTCTGCACATCACCTTGAGGTGAACATGTGACCTAAGTTTCATGAAAATCCTTCAAGCCGCCTTGGAGATATGGAGCGGACACGAAATAAAGCCTCAATCCTTTGACCTTCAAGCAGCGTGACTTTGACCTTGAACCAGTATGGTTGAGACATGGTTTCTGCTCATCGCTTGATGAGTAAACATCTGACCCAAGTTTCTTAGAAATCCTTTAAGCCGTCTTGGAGATACGGAGCGGACATGAAATAAAGCCTCAAACCCTTTACCTTCAAGTGTGACCTTGACCTTGAACTGGTATGGTCGAGATTTGGGTTCTGCACATCGCCTTGATGAGGTGAACATGTGACTCAAATTTCATGAAAATCCTTCAAGCCGTCTTGGAGATATGGAGGGGACACGAAATAAAGCCTCAAACCTTTGACCTTCAAGCGTGACCTTGACCTTGAACCGTTATGGTGGAGACATGGGTTCTGCACATCGCCTTGATGAGATGAACATGTGACCCAAGTTTCAAGAAAATCCTTCAAGCCATCTTGGAGGTATTGAGCGGACACGATTTGGGACAGACAAACCCCAAGGACAAAAACAATATATCTCCCCTGTATACAGGGGGAGACATAATTATTGAATAAAGTTGGAAAACATTGTGGCAAATGAAGGAATTGCTCATCTCAAGTAATTTTTCCCTGCCACATTGGAAAGGGTTAAATGTAAATAGAAGAAAAAGGCCTCATATATTGATTGCAAACATCTTGTGAGATCAATGAAAAAACAAGAGGCCCATGAGGGCCTATGCTCTACTGGTATGGTTCTTTGGTCATTTTCAATCCAGAGCATGTATGTATGGTGAAGATTGGATAGTAAATGGAGGCTCTTTTGTGTTCACAAGCTGTATTATAGCAATTTTTACAATTTCATGGGCCATAATCCAGTCTTGCATGGGCGGATCTAGCTGGTTTTCAAAAGGAACCAAGCTCTCATCAATATTTAACTACTATCTAAGTTTGGTGAAGATCAGATAGTAAATGGAGCCTCTATTGTGTTCACATGCTCAATTATAGCAATTTGGACAATTTCAAGGGCCATAATCCAGTCTTGCATGGGCGGATCTGGCTGGTTTAGGAAAGGAACCGAGCTCTCATGGATCTTCACGACTGTATCGTGTTAACAAGCTCTTTTATAGCAATTTTGACCATTTCAAGGGATCTGGCTGGTTTTCGAAAGGAACCGAGCTCTCATGAATATCTAACTACTGTATAAGTTTGGTTGAGATGCAATTAAAAGTGAAGACTGTATCGTGTTAACAAGCTCTTTTATAGCAATTTTGACCATTTCAAGGGCCATAATCCAGTCATGCATGGGCGGATCTGGCTGGTTTACGAAAGGAACCTAGCTCTCATGGATATCTAACTACTGTATAAGTTTGGTTGAGATACAATCAAAAGTGAAGACTGTATCGTGTTAACAAGAAATTGTTTACGGACGGACGGACGGACGGACGGACGGACGGACGGACGCACGACGGACACATCGCCACGACATAAGCCCTTCTGGCCTTTGGCCAGTAGAGCTAAAAAATTAACAAGTAAGCCAGGTAACATAGTTTTGTGTACATTGCCTAAGTAACATTTTTCAAAATCTCCTAAATATATCTTGAAATCAGTTTTAATATCACCTGAGCTGAAGCCTTAACCCTTTCCCTCATAAAGACGCTTTCTGACGCCTCTTCAGCAGACGGCTTTTTGAAAACATAGTGACAAAAGAAGAAATTGCTCAAAACGAGCAAATTCTCCTTTTGCCACCATGTTTTCCACTTTTAGTCCATGGGTTATCCATTCAATAATAGAGATTTTCTATTTTTTGACAAAATATGTTCAAAGCCGTCTGCTGCAGAATTGTCATATGAGGGAAAGGGTTAACCGTTTATCTCATTCAACAAATCAGCAGCATACTACCAAAACATCTTGGAAAATCTGTATACATATATATCTTTATAATGAATTAATCATGTTGAAAGATTGCGGTGAAAGAAGCAATTGCTCCTATTTAATTAAAACAATGATTACATGTCTGACAGCATCTGGGAAAATATTTAAGATGTTGAGGGCAAGATTTATCACATCAAGAATTTCATTTGTTCACCAACTATATGGGATGGCTAACATTGTTGACATTTTTTCTAAATGACTAGATTTTAGAACACTGTCTTACACCAACAAAATCACATCTAATAAAATTACTTTTACTCTATTTTGTTTAAATATAATTAACCTTTTCCCACATACAACAAATTTGTAGCAGACGACTTTAAAAATGTCTACTCAAAAATATGGAAAATTTGTTTTTGTAGATATAATTACTGAAAAAAGTTAACAATTGGCCCATGAGGGCCTATGCTCTACTGGTATGGTTCTTTGGTCATTTTCAATCGAGAGCATGTATGTATGGTATGGTGAAAACCGGATAGTAAATGGAGGCTCTTTAGTGTTCACAAGCTGTATTATAGCAATTTTTACAATTTCATGGGCCATAATCCAGTCTTGCATGGGCGGATCTGGCTGGTTTTCAAAAGGAACCAAGCTCTCATCAATATTTAACTACTACCTAAGTTTGGTGAAGATCAGATAGTAAATAGCGCCTCTATTGTGTTCACATGCTCAATTATAGCAATTTGGACAATTTCAAGGGCCATAATCCAGTCTTGCATGGGTGGATCTGGCTGGTTTACGAAAGGAACCAAGCTCTCATGGGTATCTTACTCTGAATAAGTTTGGTTGAGATACAATCAAAAGTGAAGACTGTATCGTGTTAAAAAGCTCTTTTATAGCAATTTTGACCATTTCAAGGACCATAATCCAGTCATGCATGGGCGGATCTGGCTGGTTTACGAAAGGAACCTAGCTCTCATGGATATCTAACTACTGTATAAGTTTGGTTGAGATACAATCAAAAGTGAAGACTGTATCGTGTTAACAAGCTCTTTTATAGCAATTTTGACCATTTCAAGGGCCATAATCCAGTCATGCATGGGCGGATCTGGCTGTTTTCGAAAGGAACCGAGCTCTCATGGATATCTAACTACTGTATACTATAAGTTTGGTTGAGATACAATCAAAAGTGAAGACTGTATCGTGTTAACAAGAGATTGTTTACGGACGCACGACGGACGAATCACCATGACATAAGCCAAGGCCAGTAGAGCTAAAAACTAAAAAAAAATTTAGCAATTTCTCCTTTTGTCACAATGTTTTCAAAAAACGTCTGCTGCAGATTCGTGGTGGGAAAGGGTTAATGTCTGACTAGTTCTGGGGTCAAAAGAAGCAATTTATAACAAGAATAATGCCACTTATTAAGCATTGTATTCCTGCTTTTATGCTCCTATGTCTGCTTATTTCAGAAATGTAAAAGTTGGTAATCCAGGAAAACTGCATATGAATTTAATAAATTTAATAAAATTATATCAAGTATTTCATGGAAAATATGCTGAGGGGAATGCTTCATCTGTTTTGGCAAGACACCTACTAACCATATCTGCAAGAAAAATACATTTACAAACTTCCTCATTGGGCTTAAAACTTGAATCGCTGATAGTGGTCTTCATTCCGCGCAGAGTTCCTTTGTCCTCTTTTAACCACTGATAATACAATGGTGTTAACAATAGCATTTCTCTATTCTTAACAATTTTATGAAATAATTCTATATCATACAACGTCACATGATAGACAAAATTGTTAAATGTGTTCCTGTTCTCTGCTGTATTAAGCATTAAGTTCATCCTATGATTTAGACACATTTTCAACAAAGCTTCCATCAGGACTTGATATGGTCTGTACTTCCAACTGGCCAATTTCTTTATTGGAATTCGACTTGACATGACATACAGGGCTGATGGGGGAACTATCTCCATTATTGTTGACATCTGAAATACAAGACTTACGCATGATTATACGTTTCCCTGTCTCTATCAATATAAGTGGAAAGTACAGATACAAAATGTGGATGCAAAATTTAAAGTCGATCTCACAAGTCCAAAATACAAGATATTAACAAACAAACACAGTATATGACGCCAAAGTCTGTTTTATACATAAAACAAGAAACCGCTGAAGACGGTAAGGCCGGATTGTCGACAATTCGACCTTGAAAATAGACAAACCAAGGTCAAGGTAACCATAGAAATCAATAGAAGTTGTTAATGGTTACCTTCAGGCAAAGTTTCAAGTTTGTAACCCTTTCCAGTGCTGAGATTTTGCCTTAACCTGAAACTTTAACCAAAATGTTGACGGACAGACAGACGGACGGACATTGCCAATCTATGGACCGGAATTGCAAGAGCAATCCGGCCAATTATTGAATTATTATAGTATAGTATTTTGCACAATTTAAAAGCGTTCCAACAGAAAATGAAGAAGATATGTCCCATACTAAAAATCCACTAAAAACCACAAAAATTCATTTTTTTTGCCCAAAAAATAAGATCACACTCAGAATTTCTGTTTTCAATTACAAAGGAAGGCATAGGATGCACTTACGATCCAAGTTTGAAAGCCCTAGCTTTAGCAGTTATTGAGAAAAAGTTATAAAACAAAGCTTTAGCATTGAGCCAAACGCAATTGTCAACAAGACAGCATGCACGACTATTTGGCCATTTGATACTATAGACAACAGTTGTTACTATAGACAACAGTTGTTACTATAGACAACAGTTGTTACTATAGACAACAGTTGCTACCTTAGATAACAGTTGCTACTGAGATAGTGGCTTAATAGTTTAGTACTATAAATCAAGTTGGATAAGTCTTGTTTGATTAACATCTACTATCTGTTTGTGAAACAAGAGGGCCATGATGGCCCTGGAATCGCTCACCTTATTTTTTTTCACTTTAGCTATATAAGCCCTGCCATCTGGCAGGCATAGTTTCCAACCAATCAACTTGGCTTGAAGGAATCTGATTAGAGGGTCACCCTAGGAACATTTCTACAAAATTATTTGAAAATCGGCTTGACACTTTTGGAGGAGAAGATTTTTTAAGTTTTCACTATGGCTTTAAAGGCAAAATAGCCCCGCCCCCTGGCGGCCATGTTTTTTGACCAATCAACATGGCTTGAAGCAATCTGATAGAGGGTCATCCAAGGAACATTTCTACAAACTTATTTGAAAATCGGCCCGACACTTTTGGAGAAGATTTTTTAAGTTTGCACTATAGCCATATAAGGCAAAAAAGCCCCGCTCCCCCTGGCGGCCATGTTTTTCGACCAATCAACATGGCTTTAAGGAATCTGATAGAGTCACCCAAGGAACATTTCTACAAAATAATTTCAAAATCTGCCAACCAGTTTGGGAGAAGAAGAATTTTGAAGTTTTTTTCGTTTCGTTGCCATGGAAACCAGAATTCTGCATGGATCCCAAAACTTTGAAGGAATTCTGGTGAGGTCATTGAGAGGATGCTTTTTGTGAAGTTTCATTCCAATTGACCCACTGGTTACTGAGGAGAAGATGTTGAAGATTTTTTAAGTTTTCACTTTGGCCATATAAGGCAAAATAGCCCCGCCCCCTGGCGGCCATGTTTTTCGGCCAATCAACATGGCTTGAAGGAATCCGATAGAGGGTCACCCAAAGAACATTTCTACAAAATTATTTGAAATCGGCCTGACACTTATGGAGGAGAATTTTTTTTTGAAGTTTTCACTATAGCCATAAAAGGCAAAATTGCCCCGCCCCCTGGCAGCCATGTTTTTGACCAATCAACATGGCTTGAAGGAATCTGATAGAGGATCACCCAAGGAACATTTCATCAAAATTATTTGAAAATCGGCCTGACACTTTTGGAGGAGAAGATTTTTTAAGTTTTCACTATAGCCATATAAGGCAAAATAGCCCCGCGCCCCTGGTGGCCATGTTTTTCGCCCAATCAACATTTCTTGAAGTAATCTAATAAAGGGTCACCCAAGGAACATTTCTACAAAATTATTTGAAAATCAGCCTGACACTTTCGGAGAAGAAGATTTTTTAAGTTTTCACTATTTTTTTCTTTTGGTTGCCATGGAAACCAGAATTATGGATGGATAAAAAAAACTTGAAGGAATTTAAGAGAGGACATTGAGAGGATGCTTCCTACGAAGTTTCAACCAAATTGGCCAAGTGGTTAGGGAGAAGAAGTGGTTTAAAGGAAAATGTTAACGCACGCACAGACGCACACACGACGGACAATTCGCCATGACATAAGCTCGACTGGCTTTCAGCCAGTGCAGCTAAAAATCAGATGAGCTAAAAAGAGTTGAAAATATGTGACCAAATTTGTCTGCCACATATCTGCAGGTAGGAAAGGGTTAAATTTGAATGACCGTGAACACTGAAACATGGATCTTGCAGTGATAAGGCAAAGAGCTTCATTCCATATATTTTTTACAATCAACATAAGTTGTAGGAATAATTACTGTTTTTTTGATAATTGAGAATTTATTTTCATAAATCTGGTCGATCAGCTATGATATGATAAAGTAGATGATCTCCAATCAATGGTCATCTTTTCATTTACAGAAATTTTCTTGATGTTTGCATAGTTGTTTTCAAAGTCGTCTGCTGCAGATTTGTTGTAAGTGAGAAAGGGTAAAACACAGCTCTTATAACATACCATTTTTTGATGTTTTATTGTATTATAGTCATACTGATTTTGTATAAGTGCTGTAGTTCCAGCATTCACCAAAGTTCGATCTCGTGACATCACTGCCCATGACAAACTGTTCATAAACACATCCACCGCTACAACGTATTTTGCATCCTGAAATATTAATAATATTTATAAGCATATTTTGTCCCAGAGCTTGAGAATAATTGAGCCCTCCCACAGAAAAACCAACATAATGGACTCTGTGTAATGTATCACACATTCCGTCTCGGGGGGATAGAGGTATGGAGAAATGTCACCTGAAACAGAAAATCCACAGGAGGCGAAAAGTGTCTGTTCAGGTTAGCCTGCGCCGCATGCGCAGAGTCCGCAATGTTGGTTTTCTCGTGGGATTGCTCATATGAATTTCATCTGAACACTTACATAATGACAATAGTGCCCTATAGGCCTATACAATTACTTTTATTTTATAATACAAAATTGGGAGATACATAAAAACGTTCTTGATTCTAGTTATTGTTCTTTGAGCAAATTTTTACTCCTTGTCCTCTAACTACTTGACTACATTTTCCAGAACATCTGTTAACCCTTTCCCACATATAGATGCATTTTAACGCATCTACAATAGATGACTTTTGAAAACATTATCTTATGACAAAAGGTAAAAATCGCTCAAAACGAGCAAAATTCTCCTTTTGTCACAAAGTTTTAAATTTATTTCTGGCAAGTATACCTTCATTAATTTACCTTGAGTAAATATTTTCAAAGTCGTCTGCTGCAGATTTGATGAATATAGGAAAGGTTTAACCTATTAAGAAAACTATTCATTTTAAGAATTAACTTTTTTGGTGTCTGTGCAAATTTAACCCCTGTGGACTTTCAATACTATAGCATAATTTTGGAAGATTCTTAAATTTGTATATCATGTTATACCAGTAGGTAGCCATTTAACTATTACTTATACTTTGCAGCATAACATGTAAATCATTTCAGCGGATTGCTCGGGAATAAAAGTGGAATATGCCCTGATAAACTGATGGTTTAACCCTTTCCCTCATATAGACGCTTTCTAACGCCTCTGCAGCAGACAGCTTTTTAAAAACATGGTGACAAAAGAAGAAATTGCTCAAACGAGCAATTTCTCCTTTGGTCACCATCTTTTAAACTCTATTAAATTATTGAACTTGCATTTAAAGGGCGTTTCCAAATTTCTTCGAGTATTTGTTCAAAGTTGTCTGCAAAGTTGTTGTATGAGGGAAAGGGTTAAAACAGTTGAGATTTTATCAAGTTTTCATTGTTTACGAGGTCTTCAACTAACTTCTATATACCAGTAGCTTCTTGTTAGGAAAACATAACATGAGTTTGTCCCTTTCACAAAAATCTGCAGCGGACGAATTTTGAAAACAAGAGGGCCATGATGGCCCTGGATCGCTCACCTTAATTATACAATGTACTGCAATGCAAAACACATCAAGACAATTATTCTGAATGCAACCTCCACAGTGTTAACAAGATTTTCCTTCATTTGGCCTAGTGATCTATATTTTTTTACCTGATATGACCCATATTCCAACATGGACTAGATATCATCAAGACAACCTTGTGACAAATTTTCAACTTGCTCAAAGTAAAAATGCGGCCTCCGGAGTTTGAACAATATTTTCCTTTATTGACCTTGTTTCTGACCAAATATGACCCATATTCGAACTTGACCTAGATATAATTCAGACAAACATTCTGACCAAATTTCAAGCTGCTGAAGCAAAAAATGCGGCATCCAAAGTGTTAATTAGATTTTCCTTCAATTTGACCTAGTGACCTAGTTTTTGACCCTACATGATCCATATTCGAATCTGGCTTAGATATCATTTAGTTTAACATTTTCATTAAATGTTAAGCTGCTGTAGCAAAAATGCGTCTTCTGCAGAGTTAACAAGATGTTCCTTCAATTTGGCATAGTGATCTAGTTTCTGACCCAATATGACCCCTATTCGAACTTGACCTAGATATCTTTAAGACAAACATTCTGACAAAATTCTGAAGCAAACAATGCGGCCTCTAGAGTGTTAACAAGATTTTCCTTCAATTTGACCTAGTGACCTATTTTTTGACCCAACATGACCCTTGATCGAACTTTACTTACATATCATCAAGAAAAACATTCTGATAAAGTTTCATCATGCTCAAGTTAACAAGAGGGCCATGAGGCCCTGGAATCGCTCACCTGAGAATGGGCTATTTAAGACATAACTCTCTCATGCTCAAGCCAAACATGTGGCTTCCAGAGTGTTAACAAGATTTCCCTTAAATTTAGTCTAGTGACCTAGTTTTTGACATGACATGACCCATATTCGAACTTGGCCTAGATATCATCAGGACAAACTTTCTGATAAAGTTTCAACATGCTCAAGTTTAAAATGCCGCTTCAAGAGTGTTAACGAGATTTTCCTTAAATTTGGCCTAGTGACCTAGTTTTTGACCGGACATGACCAATATTCGAACTTGGCCTAGATATCAAAAGACAAACTTTCTAATAAAGTTTCAACATGCTCAAGTTTAAAATGTGGCTTCCAGAGTGTTAACAAGATTTTCCTTAAATTTGGCCTAGTGACCTACTTTTTGACCGGACATGACCCATATTCGAACTTGGCCTAGATATCATCAAGACAAACTTTCCGACAAAGTTTCAACATGGTCAAGTTTTAAATGTGGCTTCCAGAGTGTTAACAAGATTTTCCTTCAATTTGGCCTAGTGACCTAGTTTTTGACCCGACATGACCTATATTCGAACTTGACCTAGATATCACTATGACAAACATTCTGACAAAGTTTCAACATGCTCAAAAATGCGGCTTCAGGAGTGTTAACAAGATTTTCCTTAAGTTTGACCTAGTGACCTAGCTTTTGACCCGACATGACCTATTTTCGAACTTGGCCTAGATATCACGAAGACAAACATTCTGACAAAGTTTCAACATGCTCAAGCCAAAAATGCGGCTTCAGGAGTGTTAACAAGATTGTACTTAAATTTGACCTAGTGACCTAGCTTTTGACCCGACATAACCTATTTTCGAACTTGGCCTAGATATCACTAAGACAAACATTCTGACAAAGTTTCAACATGCTCAAGCCAAAAATGCGGCTTCAGGAGTGTTAACAAGATTTTCCTTAAATTTGACCTAGTGACCTAGATTTTGACCCCACATGACCCAGTTTCGAACTTGGCCTAGAGTTGATCGAGATATATGTTCTGATAAACTTTTATAAAGATTGGATGCAAAATGTTGCCTCTAGTGAATTAAAAAGCAAATGTTGACGACGGACGACGAACGACGGACAAAAGGCGATCACAATAACTCACCTTGAGCACTACGTGCTCTGGTGAGCTAAAAATGCAGTATGAAGAGTGTTAACAAGATTACCCTTCAATTTGGCCTAGTGACAATAGTTTTTAACCTGGCATGACCCATATTCGAACTTGGCCTAGATATCATTTAGACAAACATTCTGACCAAATTTTAAGCTGCTGAAGCAAAACATGCGGCGTCTACAGAGTTAACAAGATTTTGCCTAAATTTGGCCTAGTGACTTAGTTTCTGACCCAATATGACCCATATCTAAACTTGACCTAGATTTTCTTTAAGACAAAATTTCAACATGCTCACGTTAAAAATGTGGCCTCTACAGTGTTAACAAGATTACCCTTCAAAATGGCCTAATGACCTAGTTTCTGACCCAATATGACCCATATTCGAACGTGGCCTAGATATTTTTAAAACATTCTGACACAATTTCAAACTGCTGAAGCAAAAATTGCGGCCTCTGGAGTGTTAACAATATTTTTCTTCAATTTGACCTAGTGACCTACTTTTTGACCCAAACTTGACCTACATATCATCAAGACAAACATTCTGATAAAGTTGCAACATGCTTAAGTTGAAAATGTGGCCTCCAGAGTGTTAACAAGATTTCGCTTCAATTTGACCTAGTGACCTCGTTTTTGACCTCATATGGCCCAGTTTCGAACTTGTCCAAGATTTTATGGAGATGAATGTTCTGATACACTTTCATGAAGATTGAATATAAAATGTAGCCTGTAGAGTGTTAACAAGCTGAAATGTTGACGACGCACGACGGACGGACGCCGGACAAAATGTGATCACAATAGCTCACCTTGCACTTCGTGCATAGGTGAGCTAAAAACAATATTTTCAACTTTATTCAAAGATTTAAGGAGGTTTTACCATATTTTCACTCAGATGTTTTTAAAGCCATCTGTTGCAGAAATGTATGTGAGAATGAGTAACACTCATTAACACCACAAGAGTTTTATCACTTGTAGGAAATATTATATTCAGTACAGTGAACTCGACAGTTCCGGGTCATCGTTAATTCCAGGTCTTATTTGGAAACAAGAGGGCCATGATGGCCCTGGATCGCTCACCTGATTTTTATTTATTTTTCACTTTAGCTATATATATATAGTTTCCGACCAATCAACATGGCTTGAAGGAATCTGATAGAGGGTCATCCAAGGAACATTTCTACAAAATTATTTGAAAATCAGCCCGACACTTTTGGAGGAGAAGATTTTTTAAGTTTTCACTATAGCATGCATATAAGGCAAAATAGCACCACCCCCCTGGCGGCCATGGTTTTTTTACCAATCAACATGGCTTGAAGGAATCTGATAGAGGGTCATGCAAGGAACATTTCTACAACATTATTTGAAAATCGGCCTGACACTTTTGGAGGAGAAGATTTTTTAAGTTTTCACTATGGCCATATAAGGCAAAATAGCCCCGCACCCCCCCTGGCGGCCATGTTTTTCGACCAATCAACATGGCTTTAAGGACTCTAATAGAAGGGTCATCCAAGGAACATTTCTACAAAATTATTTGAAAATCTGCTAACCAGATTCGGAGAAGAAGAATTTCGAAGTTTTTTTCATTTCGTTGCCATGGAAACCAGAATTCTGCATGGATCCCAAAAATTTGAAGGAAATCTGATGAGGTCATTGAGAGGATGTTTTCTGTGAAGTTTCATCCCAATTGACCCATTGGTTACTGAGAAGAAGAAGTTGACGCACGACGGACGTCGGACAAAAGGCATCACAATAACTCACCTTGAGCAAAGCTCAGGTGAGCTAAAAAATGTTTAGTATTCGAGAATGATATAGTATTTTGACAATTTGATTATCAAGTCATATTTCCCATTAGCTTGGCTAGTTTCACTTCGATTTCGGATGTTGTCATTTCAAGAATGGATGTCATAATCTCGAAACGCTCGACTGCATTGATTCCCGCGAAAGCAATATCTCAACATTTGTGTTCAGCTGTCACAGCGAAAATTGCTGATTGTAGCAATAATTTTAGTAATACAGGTATGTATTGTACATAAATGTGTAGGTTATTTACCAATGAACAATATTTATAATAGTGATTGACTTGTCAAAGTTGTTTATGCCAAACTAGCAGATAATTTGACCTAGTTCACATACGACACTTTCGGGTCAGCCAAAGGTAATTTCTCAAAATCATCAATTTATTAGTAAAACTATTTTGGTAACTTTTTAAGAATAATTCAATACTTGTGGTGATAAATCAATGTTAACATTTTTGTTATTAAAATTTACATTTTTTGTTATGTATGACTTATTAGTTGGTTGAAATGCACAGTTTTCATGCATGAAAGTGTGTACAGTAAAGTTGGCCCCATCACTATTCTGTTTGTTATGCAATTACAAGTGAGTGATATATTTTAGTTCTTTCTTTTTCATACTATTTTGATAAAAATGTGAAAAAATTGTCTTGTTATTAAAAAACAGCTGTTCTGTTGAATATCACATTGTTTGAGATTATTATAACAGAAATAAACATTTGTCATGTGACCCGGAAATGGCAAATTGGACCCGAAACTGTACAGCTTGCAATTGCAGACACTAAAGAAACATTTTAACACATTTGTATAATTGTTGAATTATATCATGGTGGGGAGGAAGTATTTGTTGAACATTTTATGTAGTTTTGTTTCTCTCAACTTTCTTTTCAAAGAGACAAGGTTCGTTCATTTGGTTACTGACCAGGAACTGTCGATTTCACTGTACTACTTATCCATTGAAAACATGTCTCAATTTAACACTGAAACAGACAAAGACCTTCAATCTAACACATTGAAACATACTGGTAATTGTTTGTTGCTTCTTAACCTTATGCCAGCTGCAGGCCCGTTTAGACGCATCTGCAGCTTACCACTTTTGAAAACATTGTATCAGAAGGAGAAATTGCTCATTATGTGCAATTTCTCTTTTGGTCACGATGTTTTCGTCTCTATGAAATATATTTTTTTTCTCGACTATTGACATTTTCCATACTTTTGCATAGATGTTTGTAAACGCATCTGCTGTTGATTTGTTGTATGTAAGAAACAGTTAGCCATTAACTTTAAACAAGCAAATTCAGAGAATTATGGTCCCCCGCCAGGGTCAAGGTCACAAAAATTGGTATTGATGGAAAGGGGTTGTCACAAGGAATACACATGTGAAATATGAAAGCAGTACCTATTACGGTTCAGAAGTTATGACCAAGGTTAAAGTTTTTGTGACAGCGTGACTGACGGACGGACTGACGGACGGACTGACGGACTGACGAATGAGAACTAATAGTCCCCACGCTTTCGCTAAAGCGGGGGACAATTAGATAATATTGTGAAAAAGTGGAAACTACATCACCATGAGAGCTATCATTGATTTTCACACTGTCTAAAAGTAAATCGTTAAATTTTCTCAATATCTTATCCTTTCCTTGTTTTTAGATTTTAAACAGTATCCAAAACCTAGAAAATATGGGGTAAAATCTCTCCATTTACGGATTAAAAGCCTTAGTTGAAGATACTCAAAAGAAGCATCTCAATAAGATAATTTGAGAACCCACAACATTGGATTTGAGGTTCAAATCAGCTTAAGGGAGTGATAGAAAAAGAATTATGCACCTTAAGTTATCTAGAGCTTAAATTTTACATAAAACATATCTTGTCAGCTACTGCGTAGATAAATGTGCCTTCAGGAGCATGATCTTTGGCAAGTTTCTGATCATAACAAACATGTCTACAGCAAATTCTTCTCCATATGTTTCGGGCCCTGATGTTGAGAGTACCATTTCATGTACTCCATGAGATGATTCTTTTGAATACCCACAACATAAGATTAAGATGATTTATAATAGATACTGTGGGACAACAGGATTACTCCTTATATATAGGCCTCTGGAATCATTGACTTGAAAGTAAATTCTGATTAAGACTTTGTGTATTAACATTGCACAGGCTGAACTGGATATACACTGGTAAAAATCAAAGCGCCAATGGCACTGTAGTGGCAATCGTATGGAAAATCCTGCAAAGTAACAAGCAGTATATCGTGTAGGGCTTGCGATGACTCTGGTGCGGGTAAATTTGAGAATGTATCAACCCTGCATCTTTTGACAGTAGAATAATGTTAGTTTGCCAGAATGTTGCCTTGGTGATTTTTTAGTTACTTTCTGAAATTGGTCATGATGCGTTCAAAATTAGGCCATTCCAAAGTTATGAAAAATCTAATTGGTATTCAATAGACTACCGTTTTACCTCATTAGAATGGCTATTTGTAATCTAAATTGTTCGGGTAATCACATGTTCATCACCAGGTCGCTAGGCCATATTAAGATAAAATATTTTTTACACTTTAGAAATGACTAAATTATCAAGAAAGGAGAGAAAACAGTAGTTTGGTGTTTGTTTCAATGATGTCCGATATTAAACAGGTCTGTTCAATTTAGTCCCTTCACATTGCATGATTGAGGGTTGTCAGAGACATATAAACACAGTGTATTTATATGTCTCTGAGGTTGTTAAACTGCTTCGAATAATGTGAGTTTAAAAACAAACACAAACCATGCTCAAAAAGCACAATTTGCCAACTGTTCAATTTATAAAAATATAGGCATATATTATAATGCTCAATCTCCAAACTAAATTAGGCTACACTTTCAGCATTGATTGCTAATTGACTCTAGAACGTGCAGACGTGTATACATAACGTGTGTACATACTGACATTGTGTGTCCTTTACACCTTTGTAAACCAGTCTTATCATCTAGACGCTTTCATATAGTTAAACAACTACACAATAAAGCGTTTATAATATTGAGATAACCAGTCTCGCGAGCTATTTATAGAACCGTTTGGAATTTCCAGATTTGAATATCATCAGAGTTATTTGTGCAAGGCAGATAGAACGCGCAATGATATTTATTATCTGCCCAATCATGACGAAGATAAAATTTACATATTTTAACTCTATGTAGATAATGTCTCGATAAAACTCAAATATTAGTAACAATCCGGTACCAAAGTAGCACCGACATAATTATTATTAATCACGTCCCTGCATCAATGATGGAACTATAACGGATGTGAGTAAATTAGTTTGCAGTAAGGAAAAAAAATATCAACCGATTGTTCAAAACCGACTATGTAAATATTTTTCGTTGTTGTTGTTTCTGTTAGCATTGTGGCGATTGTCAAACCAATCGCCACAAAAACCACCCAAGGCCTATTTTCCTGTGGTTCAGGTTATAGGAGAAATACATACCTTTATTGAGTTCATTGGTAAAACAGGCGTCATTTTGGGGATACCAAAAGTCTGTTTCTCTCTGTCTCTTAATCTTTCTATCCCATTATAAATGGCATAAAGATTTGATTGATTTATATTAGTTTGAAGAAGAAAAGATTTCAAATCTCGAAATATTGCTTTTGCTTCATAAGGATCTTTTTCTAAAAATTCAGATAAATCTGCACCTGCAAACATTTTAGGCATTGCTTTCTGCAGTTTTGTCAAAGTCACATGATCACATTTGTTGAAAAACTCCAAAATCCCATCCTCATGAGCCGATTCCAATGTTCGTTCTGATGTTTCATTCTTGGTTACACCTTCTAACACTGTTGATTTGTTCCTGGTACTTTCATCCTTTGCAACTTCATGAAACTTAGACGCCAAATTTAAATCCTAGAAAAAAATAATAACAAAAAAGCGGCTTAACCCTTTCCCTCATATAGACGCTTTCTAACGCCTTTGCAGCAGACAGCTTTTTGAAAACATAGTGACAAAAGAAGAAATTGCTCAAAACAATGTTTTCCCCTTTTAGTTATAGGTTATCCATTCAATCATAAGAGATTTTCTATTGTTTGACAAAATATGTTCAAAGTCGTCTGCTGCAGAATTGTTGTATGTCTTATATATTTTTCATGCCTGTGCAGCAGATAACTTTTGAAAACATGCAAAAAAGATGATTTAGCAATTTCTCCTTTTCCCACAATGTCTTGTAATGGAAAAAGAACTATATTAGGCCTGCCATATTTATCTGATAAAGTTAACCCTTTCCCTCATACGACAATTCTGCAGCAGACGACTGAACATATTTTGTCAAAAAATAGAAAATCTCTAAAATTGAATGGATAACCTATGACTTAAATTGGAAAACATTGTGGCAAAAGGAAAAATTTCTTGTATCAAGCAATTTCTTCTTTTGTCACTATGTTTTCAAAAATACATCTGGTGCAGAGGCGTCAGAAATCGTCTTTTAGAGCACACACGGGAAAAGGTTGGCTTTTATGATCAATTGAGCCAATACATGGGAAAAGGTACTATATATACATAATTTTGTTGTTGGCTTTTGTAGACAATGTAGAAACAAGAAACCGCTGAACACGGTAAGGCCGTATTGTCGGCAATTTGACTTTGAAAATCAACAAACCAAGGTCCAGGTCAAAGTAACCATAGAAATCAATAGAACTTGTTACTGGTTACCTTCAGGCAAAGTTTCAAGTTTGTAACCCTTTCCAGTGCTGAGATTTTGCCTCAAACTGAAACTTTAACCAAAATGTTGACGGACGGACAGACAGACGGACATCGCCAATCTTTAGACCAGAATTGCTAGAGCAATCCGGCCAAAAAAGCATGTGCGTTGGCTCGTCAAATCTTAACTCTTCACATATTACTTTCATAAGCTTGTTTAGAAGTTTCTTTCAACTTCTGTAGATTCTGATTCGACTTAGCAGATGAACATGATGATCTGAGCCTACAGGCCTATAGCCGACTTGTACATGATTATCGCTTTCCTGCCTTTAGAGGCATTTTGATGCAATAGCAGCAGACAACTTTTAAAAACATTGTGGCCAAAAGTGATATTGCTCATGATGATAAACAGAAAGGTATTTCACCAACCTCCGTTGCATTAATTGTTAGTTTCGTTGATCTAGGTTTCTTTGTCTTAACTTTTCTGTTTGTTTTTGTTGCCTCTTTACTTTCATCTTGTTCATCAGCACAAACTGATACTAAAAAACTTTTATCAGTCAAGGCTGATGACATATATCTCTGAAAAGTAAATTCATATGATATAATCCCATTAACAACATACCATATTGAAGTAAAAAAGGATCACCTACGCTTGGCTTTCTTTGTTGAAAGATAAAATGCAGGAAAGCTTTTATTACTTGTACCATTTTTAAAACTGAAGGGCTGAATCATTTCCTTTCAAAATTGAAAACTGACATGAACAAATTGGAGGCCAATGCTTCCTCAATGTACATAAAAGTTAAAACAACATAGGTATCACGAGGAACAAGGTTATGTTGTGTGGCTGTGGAACTACAGATGAAGGAAGATTGACTGAGATTTAACGTCGTTTTCAACAATTGTTCAGTCATATCTTGGCGACCAGTTCATCTACTTATGTGTGCTTTCTCACCAGTAATCCACACAACATTCTTTCCATTGAAGTAACAGACTGCTTTTCCACATAGACGATGAAGGAAAAACATGATACCGGTACTCCTCATTTTTTTTATGTTCAAAGTGGTTGTGGTTGAGGTTGAGGCGTAAATTCCAGCCATACATGCTTCAAAGTATTCGTTCTTAACCTTTTCTAGTCCTCGGTTGCTCAAGAAATGGCAGATAATAAAACAAGCAATCAAAAGTCTCAATTATTTGGAATAAACCCTTTCCTTCATACAATAAATCTGTAGCAGACAACTTTGAATACCTCTAGGCAACAAGAAACCGCTGAAGACGGTAAGACCGGATTTCCGGCAATTTGACCTTGAAAATCAACAAATCAAGGTCAATGTCAAAGTTACCATAGAAATCAATAGAACTTGTTACTGGATACCTTCAGGCAAAATTTCAAGTTTGTAACCCTTTCCAGTGCTGAAATTTTGCCTCAACCTAAAACTTTAACCAAAATGTTGACGGACGAACAGACAGACAGACAGAAGGACATCACCAATCTATAGACCGGAATTGCTTACACTTTAAGGAGAAATTGCTCATTATGAGCAATGTTTCCTTTTGACACACTGTTTTCAATTGTCCACTGCTGCAGAGGCTTCAGAAAATGTCTGATGTGGGAAAGGATTAAAACAGTGTTAATACAGAAGAAATTTCTACTGAAGTGAATTTAATCCTTTTCCAACATATTTGTCTTCTCTGTTTCATATACGTAACGATATATTCCTTTCAACACATTTTCCATTCTTTTTAACACAAAAAATGTTTCAGACCTACAAACAGAACAATGACATTTATTTTTGGAACTTTTCTGTTTCTAGCTTCCTACAAAATATGTTCACATCAAGTTTAATGGTTTTCCAACATTATATCAAAAATGATTTTTTTTAAACAATGAAGGCATCATAGACAAAACAACATAGCTGGCAGGCTTGACAAAAATTGATTTACAGAAAAGTATTTGATTTTCACCAACCTCCGTGGCATTAACTGTTAGTTTCGTTGATTTAGGTTTCTTTGCCTTGATTTTTCTCTTTGTTTTTGTTGCCTCTTTACTTTCATCTTGTTCATCAGCACAAACTGATTCTAAAGAACTTTTATCTGTCAAGGCTGATGACATATATCTCTGAAAAGTAAAAGTAAAACTACAGATGAAGGAAGATTGAGATTCCGTTTTCAACAATTGTTCAGTCATATCTTGGCGACCAGTTCATCTACTCACACGTTTTCTGGGTTTCTCACACCTGTAATCCACACAACATTCTTTCCATTGAAGCAACGGAGTGCTTTTCCACATAGACGATGAAGGAAAAACATGATACCGGTACTCCTCATTTTTTATGTTCAAAGTGGTTGAGGGCTCAATTCCAGCCATACATGCTTCAAAGTATCTTGAACTGATACAAATAAAAAGTTGTATTCCTGCTTAACCCTTTCTAGTCCTCAATAGAAAAACATCACATATATGCTCATTTTTCATTTTTTTATTATTCTGCATGTATAATACACAAGAAATCGGTTGCTCAGATAATAAAAACAAGCAGCCGAAAGTATAAATCATTTGGCCTAAACCCTTTCCTTCATACAATAAATCTGCAGCAGACAACTTTGAATATATCATCTAGGCAAAAATATGGAAAATCTCTCCAAAGTATAATTATTGAATAGAGTTGAAAGCATTGTGGAAAAAAAAGAAATTAATAATTATCTTTTCAAATGACATCTGCTGCGGTTGTGTCAAAATGCGTATGCAGATGGGAAGGAGAGCGCCAACTGTCACAAAATAAGCCCGTCCAGTTTTTTTTGAGACCAAGTATAGTGATAATTGGTTGTACGTCAGGCAAATTTAGAGAGCCGACAGTCACACTGTTAATAGAGTTTTGGCCATTTCAAGAGACAAAAGTCTGGAGTGACTTAGATAACGTGGTTAGTTATCGAACCTGACCAAGATATTCTGCCCATCAACATATTGTCTAAATTTGGTGTCAGATGATCAAATAAAATGTATTCGATTTACAGCACAGACAACATAAACCTTATGTTATTTGAGTAATACAAGGGCCATAACTCTGAATAGTCGGGTTATATTATAAAACTAGTGATACGTTCTGAAGACCAAGACTAATTTTAGGTAATTTCTATAATTAAAGGGCGATAACTCTTGAGTGACTAAAGCGATACAGCTAGTTATTGAACTTGTCAAAGATTTTATGCCGATACACATTCTGACCAAGTCTGGTGATGATTGGACAAAGGCTTCTACAGTTTTTGGGCGGACAACATACTGGACGCCGCATATACAAAGCAAGACGTCTACTGGGACAACTATCAGACAAGGTTAAATTGTTATTTAAAACATTGTGGCAACAGCAACAGAGGAAATTGGTCTTAGTGAGTAATTTCATCTTTTGCCACTGTGCCTCCAATCTAGCTCTAGATTTATAAGGGGCATTTTTCATATTCTAAAATCATTATATGACATTCAAACCCTATGTTGTTGATACTCAAATGAATCGGCTCAGTCATACGTTTCTTTTGAGTACCAACAACATAGTCATAGGATTATTCACTCCCTCATGTCTTATCCTCTGCATTAAATAAACATTATTTTATTCTCGCATTCGTCTGCTTAGTTTAATTTTAACCTTGCTCAACATCTAAATATTTTTTTTCGACATTGTAAGTTCGAACAATAATGGGTTCGAAAACACGAGAACAAGCTTCTGACAATTTGTCTGCGTCCTCGAATTAGCTGTTAATGTCTATCTCAAATATACTTTAATTTATCGAAGAAGTACCTTAAAAATACAGTAAGTTGGACGTCGAACATGCATTCTGAACTCATGAAACATTCGACCCAGACTCATGCTTCGGGAGATGTTGTTGTTGTGTTTGTTAGTTGTTGTTGCTGTTGTTGTTGTCGTTCGCTGATCCGATATTAGACCAGTAAACGGGATCCGCCGGTAAACACGTGTTGACAATTACGAAAAAAACATCTATACATAACGGCTCTGATCTCGCACGAGTTTCCAATACTTAATATATTGAAGATGGATGGGAAAAGTAGGCCTTAAAACTAAAAAAAATAAATAATTAGGTGGTGCAAAGACCAATGTTTATTATCTTTAGGTGGTGGAGTGATATCGAAAGTGCACAGCAAATCACTTTTTATCATTATTTAAAAGAGGTTAATCAATGCTGGGACTGCTAATACCAGGAACGTAGATTCTGCTGATTCGTATTAGAAGTCCCTGGTGTTAATGGTTTTTTTCCCCAAACGTCCCCTTGAAAAAAGAAGAAACCTTCCCCCAAATACAACAAATCTTCAGCAGACGACTTTGAAAACGTCTAGGCACATCTACCAATAAACTCTGTGTGATGAAATTAGCCAACGATAAAAGAAAAGAGTTGAAAACTTGTTTATATATATAAATACGTCTTCTGAGAAGGCACCATGCAGAACGCGTCTGTATGTGTGTAAAGGGCCAAAGCCATCAAAGCTTGGCAATATCTACCATTTGTTCAACCAATGGTAACGTTTTCATTCCTAACCCGAATATCATGGTTTGGAATAAGGCTATAGCTTTCTTGTTTTATTAAGATATAAGTTTGCAATAATTTAAACATATATATATGACTAAAGCTGTACATTCTTGAGCTCTGACACACGTAGGCCTATATTTACCCGGTGTTGTCATCTATTTCTAGCCGACAGAACAAATATTAATTTCTTATCAATAAGTACATTTAAATGTCCAAATAGAACTGTTTAACAATTGCACATACATATCCACAACAAATATGCAGCAGACGACTTGGAAAACATCAGAACAAAAATATAGAAATTCTAAGTAAATGAAAATATAATTATTGAAAAGGGTTTCAGACAAACGTTGTGACAAAAGGAGACATTGCTCATTGACAAACGTCGTCTACTGCAGAGGCGTCATAAAGCGTCAGTATGTGGGAAAATGGATGATTCTCGTTTATTGCCTCTGCTAACGCGAAATTGTGTGAAGAATTTGTTTGAAGAATGTATAACATGTATAACATTATATTATTGACTTGTATTGTCTAGACATGAACATACGTGAATATGCATGACAGGGAAATACGAACAAACACGAATTAACTTGGAATTTATAGTTAGGATCAGGGACTACTCATTCGTAGCCCTGTTAGGATGATATAAACGTTGTGAATATGAGCAATGTTAATTAACTCAATATATGAGAGTGTGATTTGGAAATAAAACAGTCAACGCTTGTAACTATATTTAAATGGCAAAATGAAAAATGAACAATGGAAGAATAAATCATGAAGTAAACCATGAGCGGCATACCTTTGTCTTGTAAAGGGAAGTAACTTTACTGTTATCACGCTTAATAATTCGTATTGTTGTCTCTCCTTTCCAGTAGTTTTGTGCCAAGCCATAGTTACATCATACGAAATTGTTATCAGGGACAATATATACAATATATATAATTCATAGAGTTTCCCCTTATCTTTTTCCGTGTCGCTCATTCATTATCTGATAGTTAGGCACGGCACTGATAATCGATAAAATATTGATAAATGATAAGCCGTTACCTATCCCTGTATACACGGTCCCTGGCTTATATATATGTCATATACGCACATTTTATCTTTTCTATATGCAGACGTATTTTGTTGATTCTGCAGCAGACGACTATTAAAAAAAAAATCAGACATGAGGAGAAATTGCTTTTTCTTTTTTCCACAATGTTTTTATTTTGTAGAGATTGTCCATAATTCGTCTAGATAATTTCAAAGTCGTCTGCTGCAGATTTGCTTAATGTGGGAAAGGTTGAACTATATTGTTTGGAAACTTATGTTCTATGTAAGGATATGATATAATTTGTTTGACCGACGAATATCACTTTTAACATTAAACATCGCTGCACCATATACATGTAGTTTGCAAGGGAGAAAAGTGTATACATGTATTATAAAGCTATACAGAAGTCTACAGTAGAGCAGTGATGTAGAATACAGTCACCTACGATTCTTACGAGTATCCGCACTATACTCATAACGGTAGTTTTTGACAAGTGTTGGAGATAGCCATCATCATCATCATCATCAATCTTTATTTCCTCCTATTCAAACGATTTCATTTTATAATACAAACAATACAAATAAACACAATGCTCGACAACTACATATAACGAGAGTCACATTTGTATATGTTAAGGCACGACTTTTAAAAACAATGTGGCAAAAGGATAAATTGCTCATAATGAGTGAGCAATTTGTCTCTTCGCCATAACGTTTCAACTATATTCCAATATTTCTTTTCATATTTTCGCATAGATGTTTACGAGGATGTTTGCTGCAGATTTGTTGTTGTGGGAAGATATTTTTTTTTTTTTTAACCGCGAACGAAGACATAAATCTAGAAATTATGTTACAACTATAGATAGAGACCAAACTATGCATTCATGCTATCCGATACAAGAGCACACAGTTTTTCAGAAGTTCATTGAAAGCTTCTTTAAATACTACGCGAAAAGCGCTGATTCAGATGACCTGCACTGGTACAAGTTCACATGCCCTAACGTTCGTACTCGAGAGCCCACTTAGTGAACTAGTTCGCTTCTGTCGTCTGTGTTATGGTACAACACTTATAAACGCGCCGACGGTGCAGAACTTCTCACAGGTTTATAGACGCCGCTTTTCGTTGTATACTTGGTACCAAGAAAATGATGATTGATTGATTGATTGTTTGGTGTTTTACGCCGCTTTCAACAATTTTTCATTTATATCACGCCGTTTCCTGGATAAGTTACCGGTACTACTGATCCATTTATCCTGACACTAGCCAGTCACTCGTAATGCTAACCCCGCAACCCTGAGCGCCAAGGAGGGCAGACATTACTACCATTTCTAAAGTATACCATTTGGTATGACCCGACCGGCGATCGAACCCGCGACCTCCCGCACCCGAGGCGGCCGCTCTACCACTACACCACCGAGGCGGTAGACAATGATGAGATGATAAGTCGCACACAAGGAACAATTAACATAAGATACAGTCAAACCTGTGCTAAAGACCACCTTCGTTTAGCAAGTCCCTGTCTATAGCAACCACACTTTTTTTAAGTTTCCAATTACTCATTTTCTGTACAAATAAACCTGTAATTAAAGAACACATGTGGACAGAGACTAGATTGATGTCTTCCCATGGGTGGTCTTAAAAATGTTGGACTGTAGTTTGAAAAAAAGCCGGAAGACCAAGAATATTCCATGTTCGCAGACCATTTATTCAAACTTTCTATAGCTTCTGAAAATATATTATCTCTACACGAACGCAGTGCAATTTTGTAGTCTTATTTGAATCGCCATAAGAACTTACAAAGCCCCTTAGATGTAGGAAACAGTTTATGAAATACTTCCGTTTGTACTCTTTTCTTGAGTCATACGACTTTAGAGCACATTCATTCGACTTCCTTTAACATAATAAGGAGAAATAATACATTGCTCATGATGAGTAATTCGTCCTTTTCCCACAAAGTTTTCAACCATACCAGTGAGTATAAATTTATGTTATGTAGGCCTACTTTCAATGTGATGTCCCCCTTTCCAACAATAAGTTCAAATGTGCAATGATGCAGAATCCCAACAGTGCCTTTTCATATCATGGGGAAAATATTAATGTATATTGATTTTTTTTATATCGACCTAAAAGCCCTTTTTGCTCTGCCGCTGCAGAGTGGTAATACTTTTCGCTGACAAAGTGACCTCGGAAATAGCTATATAGTGAAACACTTCCGATTCGTCTAGATATGCCCCGCCCATTTTCCCGCGGTTAGACGTTACATACCTTGTTTCACGGCTCATGCACCGAGGGGAGAAAGTAGTGTGAGTGTAGGTAATATAGTGTGCTACAGATTTCGTTTGTGAGGTAAACCCCGGATTTCTTATTTTCATTCAATTGGAATATACCAGTGCAATGGGTGATCAACAACCTGAGATGTTCACTGTCCAGTTGGCCCGTAGGGACTCGGGCGTCTCCTGGGGCTTTCGGCTGCAGGGTGGAGTGGATTTTAATACTCCCTTATCAGTTCAAGTGGTAAGGTATTTTTATGTATACAAAATTTACATACTCGCTTCGCTAAGTATATATGTGTATAATTGCTACCGTTTACATTATAGA
The DNA here is from genome assembly GCA_031761405.1 of Serripes groenlandicus. Classification (NCBI taxonomy): domain Eukaryota; kingdom Metazoa; phylum Mollusca; class Bivalvia; order Cardiida; family Cardiidae; genus Serripes; species Serripes groenlandicus. The sequence continues at coordinate 90,448,868 of JASEVX010000004.1, forward strand.
TTTTAGGTTTGAAATAGATACGTCGGCATATTCATTATACTCCAGATTTACACGCTTAACTATATACATTTTCATTATATATAATACACTCAACTTGATCTGCATAGAGTTAACTAAATAATTAACAAAAACTGTCTTTTGCATCACAAAGTTTAGTAGAATATAAACTAGGTATATACTTGGGTTTTGATTGACAGCTAGTGTAACTTGAGAAATGTACAGCGGTAAATATTGAATGGTGTAAATCTCAGCGTAGCCTCGTCTTGGAGTCTGCTTTCTAAATATGGAATGGCTAGGTTGTCGTAGCAACAAGTAAGCTGATTCCTAGTTCCTCTGCACGCGAGTTATCGCTTCCGCCTACAACGTGCCGTGTCAGAGACAAAGGTACCCATCAAAATTATGTTAACTGCACATACGTTTACCCTTTCCCCCATTATGGCCATACACGATACAACAAATCTCCACCAGACGACTTCGAAAGCGTCCGGGCAAACAGATCGTAAATCTATTAGACTATTAATCATGAATAGAGTTAAAAGTATTGTTGCAAAATGAGACAGTTCATTTTGAGCAATGATTTTGAATTATGTCATACTTTTTATAAGGACAGTCTCCTGTGTGTATATATATATATATATATATATATACATGCATGTAAGACCGGGTGCTTAATATGCATTTTGGGGGGGGGGGGGGGGGGGGGGGTTGTTATCCCATAAAAAACCAATTGTCAGTTAAATCATGGTCACTGTGACCCGACATTATAATTTCTCAAATCCATCAGACTGGCCATTCTCACATGATTTGGCCTAGGTAGAGTTCTATTTCTGTGTGGAAAAGAGGGCTAACATATTTTAAATTTTTAATACCAAAATATGAAACTTCAACTTTTGATTTTATAAAAATCAAGAAAACACTCTGATAAAGAAGTTTCATTGCAGCAACGTCTTTCCTTTCCCCACAATATTCAGGTCTTTCCCAGTTTTCTTTTGATTACGGTGGGTTGAATAAATACTAAACCCTACACTTGGTTTCTATGATTCTGTTCTCTATGAAGGAAAGTGTTAATCTTTTACTGGCTGTAGGTGTTTTTTTTTAATTAATACCTCTATATCAGATAAATAAACATTTGCAAACACATTTTTCTTTCAACAATCTTTTCAGGTATTGTACTTGAGAACTTTCCATAGTTAGGCCTGAATATGTTGAAGATATCTCCTGCTGATTTATTGTATGTGGG